>JANHFL010006808.1:0-23018 GCA_032468155.1 Oxyrhabdium leporinum | reverse complement strand
TCATCATCATCATCATCATCATCATCATCATCATCATCATCATCATCATCATCATCATCATCATCATCATCTATTTACCTGTAAAAAAGGTTCAAGTTCTACAAGGCTACTTTCTGTGTAGCAGGATAGAAAAGAAAGGGGAGGGGGAAGAGGTGAAGTTGACAAGAGTTTTGACCCTTTTGTCATTATCTATTTTGTTCCTAAGAAGCCAGCCGGAGAAGTGACTTATTGCTGATTTTTTTTGTTCCTTGTGTAGAATAGTGATTTTGCCACCTTATTCCCAGCATTTTAGTTCAGCAAAAATTGAAGCAAAACATCTTCAGATGGCTTCTGAAAGATTGGAGAGTGAAAACAGTGGTACCTTCAGGTGTGACGGTTATCACAGATGAATTTCATGACTCTAAAGCTAGTTATCCTTTACCAAACCCAAACTTCCATTTGTTTATTTTTTTTTCATCAGCAAGATTAGAGGAGTAAGCTGCTTTGCTTTGTCGCTGATGCTGTTGTTCACATTCAGTAGCTTCTAAGCCTTAATTTTAGGTTTTGGCATTGTAGAAACAACATTGCATATAATTGTAAGAATGTATTCATCCATCTGTATGGCTTCTCAGCTGCATACTGTTCTGTTAAAACAGGGCTGTCAAACTCCTGGCCTGCGGGCCGGATGCGTCACGCGCTGGACACGCCCACACCCGGTTTAGCAAAGGGTGAAAAAGTCCCGATACATCATGTGACAATGTGAGTTTGACACCCCTGCGTTAAAACTGACATGTGAATTTGCTTTTATGCTGGGCAGCATGTAATGTATTTCAGAACAACTGGTTTATCTACATTTTTAAACCAACTTGACAATATAAACACAATCTTCTTTTTCCTCTCACAGCATTCATTTAGTTAAAGCATCTTCTAAGTCACCACTGTTGTCTTTTTCTTGCTTTACAACCATCATACATTGCAATATATACATTTATATAAAACCCATATAAAAAGAAGCTTCAAAGAAGCTAATAACTTCTGCTGTGTATTAAAATCTCTGATGAAACAGTAGAGACAGAGCTTATATTTATCAAACTACATTTTTTTTCTGAAAAATTTGCAGAAAGTTGGGTTTTTTTTAACATTAGTGGAAGTCTAATCAGACATATTGCCCCCTTTTAAAATGAATGAACCTGTTATTATCAGTATTTTCCCACTATAAAAAAACTTTCCCATTATAAAAAAAAAAAGTTTTTCTTACTTCCCTTTTTAAAACTTCTGTTATTGTGCAGAACTGACAAAGAGAGGTAATATCTAGTTTCCAGAATTTTCATGAAGACATTTATTTTGCATCTCCTGAACAGAAGATGCATGTGTAGTTGCTTGCAGAATTCTAAATGCTCCTTCTATTTTAACCGAGACATACAGTATATATAATCAGATTGGGTACCTGGGATTGAAAGCTAGTAATTAAGTCTCCGTTCTTTTAAATCTGGGTGTTTATAATTTTTGTAAAGCATTATTTCAGTTAACATTACATGGAGCGAGCATTGTACAGAGATAATATAATAAGTACCTGATAGGTTAAGTTAGTGAGAATTAAGTCTTTGTTCAGCTGATTTTTAAAATTTTGAAAAGGAAACTATTATTTATTGTTTAAGTATTTTGCTTCTGCAGAATAGAATTTGTAGGGCTTTCTGCAAAAATAACCCGACTTTGACTTTGGAGTAGGTGGAGAAGGCATATTTTTTTTAATCTCCATGCATCGTATCTTAGGTCAGCTATGATCTGATCATCATACAAAATAAAACCAGTGCCAACCCTTTGAAGTAGGCCAGATCAAGAAACAGACACTAGAGGGATTCCGGGAGTGCCACAACTTTGCCATTGTAGGGTTTATTAATAGAATTTTAAAAGTCCCTGTCCAAGTTTCTGTCTCTCCCATTTAAAATACAAACAATGTGGGGTTATTTGGAATTTCTCTCTCAGGCTTCCCTCTATTATTTGGACTATATAATCTCTTTTTCAAGTTCCTCCTTAATAGGTCAATCATCCTCCCTTAATGAATCTCATATCTTCCCCTTGATCACCTCCAAATTCCTTTATGCCTATCACAAAAATAACAGGAGTCATGACTGCCAGAAATCAATTTTTAAAGGCAGCACAGACCTTCTTTCCACATCAAAGCATGTTACAACATGGTAATTTTTTTCCTGTATTGAGATTCAGGCTTGGCCTCTCAAGGGGGAAAGTGTTTCTTAAACTTTGGGGCAGTTCTTACTGAGATGTTGAATTTCTTGGCCTCCCACTCTTTCTGTACAAAGATTAGGAACATTATCATCCCTTTTGGAATGAACACACTGGTTGGGTTGAGTCTGGGCAACACAAATAGGCCTACAATTATCCTACTTCTAATTTTGATTTGTTAGTATTTTTTCCTAGTGAGATTAGAGACTTGGAAGACAAATCAGTTTCCAGGGCAGTGGGAACAAATACGTATGGCATGTAGAAATTGATAGATCATCGTGCCATGTTCTGCTTGAGTCTAACACTCTTGGAAGTGCTTTATTGATTTGCAAGTACAGTTCTCTTCTTAGCAGTCCCAACAAATTTCCAATCTGATAGGAGCTACCTCTCATTTCTCTTCACCAATGAAATTTGTGCTTTTATTATGTTTTACATTTTTCTTTAATTTTTTCTTCACTCTCTCAAGTTGAACAGGTAAAGAAGAGCAACTATTACCATATTTTAAAAAGCTATCAATGTATGACCAATCTAGTGAACATTTTTTAAAATTATCCCACCATATGATGCTCAGATGACCACATAGGCCACTTTATTCACCTGATGGTAGGTAGTTGGTAAATACTACTGATCCAACTTAACACAGGCTGATTATTATTTACATTTATCTATTACTCATGTTATTCATCTCTGAACAAAGGGAATTTCCCAGTGTCATATAGCAAGCTTTATTGGCGAGCAACATATTGAATTCAGGCCTTTCAAGTCCATGTTCAATTATTCAGTTATTAGAAACATAAACTTCATTCTGTCCTTAAACATGAGGCTAATGGCATTATGACATGCTTTCCTGCAAATAGAATTATTTTGCAGACAAGTACAAATTAAGAAATATTAGGTGTAATCAATACAAATGGAATTTGGTATACTATTGTCTTTAAATGATGTACTATCATACTGCTTAACTTGTTTTTCACTTCTTCAAAATTTATTCAGGCAATGTTCTTTTATAATCCTGGCATAATGGCTTATTCTGTGACAGAATCTGTTATCTGAACATAAACATTTAAGGAAGGAGAGCTATGTAGCAAATTGTATGATCAGACAATATTTTGTTTTTGAAATTGTAACAAGTTTCCTCATGTGTGCTGTTGATTCAGTTCCTTTCAAAGACTGAATATAATAATTTTGCTGACTATATCACAGAGTTGTCTCATTTAATAAGAAAGTGAAGTGTAAATTACAGAGAATCCTAAAAGGAATAGATTATCTAGATCTTTGAGAGTCAGGGTTTAAGTTTGTACAGATCGGTTGCCTTCATGGATGATGTGCATTTGGGAACTGAAGGGATGTAACCAACATCATCTTGCTGGACCTCCTTATAGTGTTTGGCATTGTCATGTACAGCATCCATCTCTTCTGCCTAGGACAACTAGGAATTGGAGACACTGTTTTAGTGATTCTATTCCTTCTTTAATGGGTGGATCCAATGGCGGGGCAGAAAGGGAGCTGAATTGGAAACATCCACCATAGTGTTTCAGGACTTGGTGTTCCTCTCCATTCTAACATTTACATAAAACCCCTGGGAAAAATCAGTTATCTGTTGCTTCAGGATGAATAGCATCAGCTTGTCAATGATACCAGTTATATGTCTCTACATATGACCAAATAAGTAGTATGGTAAAAGACTCCGTTTCTAAGGCTGTCAGAATGTAGATGGGGAGAAACTGGCCCAGAATCAATCGAAGGAAGACAAAGCAGCTATTCATTAAGGAGACTTCTGATTCTGGGATTATACCATCTTTGGCTCTTGATGCTTCTAATCTGAAGCTCCTCAGGGTTCCTTTGCTCAGCTTTGGCTGCCATGACAATTGTCGCTATGCCTAATACAAAGAACTTTGAAGATTGACACTTGTGCCCTGGTCTGGTACTTCCACTTCTGTAATTTGCATTACCTAGGATTGTTCTTGAAGACCACCTGGAATCTTAAACTGGGACAAATGCCATGGCTCCAATGTTTATGGTAGGGTGGCCAATTTGTTTCTCCAGGATAGTTGAAAATACTGGTTGCCAAGCACCCAGACTGTGATCAAATGACCATGTGGGGTTAGAACAATCAGAATTCCAAGGACTGATCATATGCACTATTTGTTTAGGGCTAATGTAACTTCAAACACTGAACAAATGATTATAAGTTAAGGTCTACCACTTCAAACGCAATCACTGAATAGACTTGCTCTGTCAAATCATAGAGAGTAGGCCTTCTTCCTGCTGTGGATAGACAATGGCTAAAATGATATGATGATGATGACGATGATCATGACGATGATCATGATGACTTTCAAAATAATCAGAAAAGTGTTTGGACCTTTTTGCATGCCTGTAAATACACACAAAAAACTTGATATTTTGAGTTGAGATAAATCAAAGAAATTTGAACTAAATCTTGACATACTTCAACTTTTTGTTATCAGTTAGCCTAATTAACTTCTTTTGTATTATTGTGTTATGACAAAATATAGTAAAAGTAATGTTTACTCCCTGTATATGTGTCAGTCTCAACCCCCACTTAAAGAAGATATAAGATACACATCAATTAAAAATAAACAAGAAGTTGTATGTACAGCCTACATTTAACCTTAATTTGTTCTATTTCTATTATCATATTTTATTCCAGTATGAAGCTGTGGTAAAGAATGCATTTGTTCTGTTTTGTTTCCTTAATAATAAGAATCTATTTTAAGTCTTCCTTTAATCATGATGAACTTGGCTAGTAATTAGCCCATGATATGGTATAATCTAATCATCCTTGAAGCTTTGATGAAAAAAATTGTATTTATGTTCTATGGATTTATGATTGAATAATTCTGCATTCTTCATCCATGACAGGTTTGCAAGAGGCAATTCCATTTGTTATTATATGTGATTTCTTTATTGATTTTTATGCCATTAAAGATGACAGTGAAATTACTGGAAAAAATTATGTGCTAAATTCTCCTTTCCTACCAAATGAATCAACTGTGAAAACATAAAATAATTCTTAATATAGGATTTATTAAATCATTTTAATATTCTAATCCTTAGAGTGTTCTTGTGCATTCATGCACACACAAATACATGCCTTGGGCTGTTGATAACTGTACTGTTCTGTATACTTTCTATAGACCAGACTACTCAAGATAATAGCAGATCTCTGCTTTTAATGTGGATTTGCTGTACTCCTACGAAAAGCAAAAAGTGAGAAATTGCTTTTAAAAGGCAAAGTGACAGAAAGGTGTGGAAGACAGACTTTCCCTTTCCTGCACAGCTTATCTCTAGAAGCCCTGGTGCCACCTTTCTCTTCCCCATGTTTTGGAACGATGGAGGAAAGTAGCTGAAAGAAAATCAGATCTGCTACCAGGGGAGAAGGATCAAAATTTCTCAGCCACAAACTTATATTGCTTTTTAAATTATTCTTTATGCTCTTTGTTACGGATGCAGATCAGGTTTAAATATCCAGTTTTTATTTTTCAGATCTAGTTTGATCTTGCCATGGATTAATTATATAATTCAGTGCTTGAATTATAATGAATTAATCAATGAAATACAACTAAGTAATTAAATTAATATATCAGAATAAATGGAATTGCTCTTAGAAATTGAAAGAACAATATTCCTTCCAATATAGGCCATTTAAAATAAAAACAAAAAAACAAATAGCTATACTTGAACAAAAGACAAACTTATTGGGATTTTGTCATGTCACACTATGATGTAAACAACGCCAGATTATTGAATAATGGTTTATCTTCTGTAATTCTGAATTGTCTTCAACAAATCAAGCTATTTTCTCCTAAACAGTTTAATTCAGAACCCAATTATAATCTCAACATCAATAACATTACTGGAAGTGGGACAGAAGTTTTAAGTAATTTCACTGTAAAGCCCCTAACATGTTTAACTAGGTGATGGAATAACACTACAATTGCTGTTTCTTTTAAAAGCAGAGAAAAATGCATTTGTCTCTGTTCCCCTTTGCTCACCTGCAAACACATAGCCAAGCTATATAAACAGGAATTTACAAAAGTTTTCTATATGCTTCATCTGTAGGCATGCACATAATACAAGTATTTATATTATGTATATTAAAACATTCTTTACATTAATTGCATGGCAATTTTGTATTCATAAAAATGGCACAGGGGGGGTTAAATTTTCTTCCTGCTCTATAACTGCAAACAAAGAATAGTTCTATACATGGAATATCTTAATAATTGCCAGAGAAAAATGTCATGGGATGGGTGAAAACAATTCTCCTAGCTTCCTTCATGGGCTCATCCTTCCTGCTAACTGTGTTAAGTGACTTGACCTAATGATGCAGCTTTCATCTCCATTTTTAAGTGATGTTTTTCCTTTTCTCCCAGGTGAAGCCTTTCCATATGAATGTATTATATCTTACTGACAAAGCTGGTGATAATACAGTTATGGAGTGGATCTTTTCACCTCTCATTTTGGCTGTTATAAGCATGCTCTTTCCCCTCTTGTTTCTGACCCTGTCTTAAGCCATTTCAGCTTGGACCACAGGAATAGGTGTTCTTGGCAGACATCTTTGCTTGCATAGTTTGCCCTATCCACTGGCACTTGGAAGAGCAATGATTAGATAGGAAATGAGATAGATGCCTCATTTAAATCCATTTAGGCTTGTTGATTTGTTGGTTATTTTACAGAGATAGAGTGTTAGATCTGTGCTTTAAAAATTGGAGTAGTACTTTCTTCATGGAAGGTCAATTTAAACTGGGAAGAGGAACCAGATCCTATCAATTGTACATTACTGGTTCCATCCCAAGTGAATCCACTATTGTGTTTTGCATTTTCAACAGACATTGCAAGTCTGCCATTGCTTTTCTCTGATTTTTTTTTAACTTTATTAATCTAGCCACAGGGTGCTATTATCTGGAGATATCCCATCGAACTACTAACCAGATAGAACCCTATTTAGCTGCTAAGCTCAGACAAGATCAGTCACTTGATATGTCCACCAAGTTACCAGAAATTCATCTCAAGACAAAGGACACTGAATAAATCAGACTAGAAGTGATTGCAAGAGAGAGGGGTCAAATGAAAAACATCATAACGTAGGTATAGCGATCGAAAAGTACCGGGTTCAATACCTGACATTTCTGATTAAAAGAATCTGGTAACAGATGATGGAAAGATCTCTGTTCAGTGGTGGGATGCTGCCGGGTCGGACTGGTTCTAGCGAACCAGTAGTTCCGAAGATCAGCTGGCCCACCCAGCCTTCCCCACTCCATCCTGTTCTATATTTCTGTGTTTTTCAGCTCAGCTGATTCGCACGGCACAGTGGATTTCTGCGCCTCAGCTGTTTTACTTACTGGGGCTGCCCTAGAAGTTAAGCTGTAGAGGTCCAAATTGGTGATTTTTGTATGCTGTGCACACTCACAGAACTGGTTGTTAAACTGGTTGCAGCCCACCACTGCCTCTGTCATATATCTTGAAGAGCCAATGTTAGCATAATAGTTTAGTTTTGTAAAAATATATTTGCCCTATCACCAATATTTTCCTGAAGCTTATTTTCTGTATCACACAACATAACCTTCTTTGATCACTAGAAAATGCCACTCCTCAGTGATGTCAATTGGCATTTTATATATTTCCATTCCATCCGCCTTTGACCAATAAGTACATGTTCAAAAGCTAAACAAATTTAGAAATGTTATATTATCACCAGACTGAAACTTCTGGTTCGAATGACAGCCGATTTTATCTGCTTTTGAAATATTTTTTTCATCATATTGAGAAAATCCACAGCTTTTCCAAGGGGAAATTTCTATAAACTGCCTGTTCCAAATGCCAATGTATTGACTACATTATCAGGTAAATGAAATAAAGTGCTGATTAAAGAGGATGGCCCATTTTGAACTCCTGAACATCATTCAGTGGGATTAGTTCTTCTTACAAAGAACAGCTGTTAAATGCCTTAAATTGTCCATTTGATGGGAGATATAGAAAGTTAATAATATTTTGACATTCCAGTTGTTAAATGTTAAGCTCTTTACAAAAGGTATTAATACTTGAAAAATGACCTCATTCCCACTTGATGCAGATAAATTAAATTTGTTAAGATGATTTTAGATCTTATTCATATACCCAGATGGTGGAACATCAGAGCAAGATATTGTTGCAGTTATCTTTCCAATAGTAAAAATGCCAATCTATTTTTTTCTGTAGATTTGCCAAAAGCTAATCAAAACAGCATACAAAAGAACAAGTTATCTTACCAAGTAAGAGACTGAGAAAGACTGAATATATACAGACATTTCTCATGTATATCCTTTCACAGTGGCTGCTAATTGTGCACCAGTTGGCCTACAATGTCTATTTTCCAGTTTTGGGACTGTTTCTTAGAATACCCAGCAAACAAGTCCATACCAGCTGAGAATTCTGGGATTTTTGTTTCCATATGGTGGACAACAAATGAAGGAGACTCTTCCACATTTAGAGAAAGGGAAGGCAAGGGAAGGGAAATGAAGGGAAGGGGGGAGGGAGGGAGGGAGTAAGTAACAAAGGAACGAAGGAAGTTGTTTCAGGCTAAGCTTAACAGGTATCTAAGGTAGTATTAATTTCACACTGGATGAAATAGTTCATGAATCTCCAGTATGATCTCCCAGCATTTGCAGTAAAAGCAACTCACAAACGGCATGATAGGTCCAACGCTTGAAAATAAGTCAACTGTGTGAGTGAAGATTGTAAACAACTATTTCAGGCATCATAATTATTATTTCCACTATAATTATTTTATTAATTATATTCAATAATATATTATTCATATTAATATTCATATATTACTACTAAATTCCATAACAGTAATATCCTTAAAGTTAGAATAGAATCAGGGAATATTTCCTTTTGTTTTTGTCTTGATACAGTACAATGCTAAAAAAACCAATCTGATTATTTATTCTGATGGACAGGCCATAGCCTTCATGGGCACATCTTCGTTTTTTAAGGAGTACAAGTTGAGATAACTTGAAAACTTTAAAGCATGTGCCCTAATAGAAGTAGACATCGTCTAATAGGTCTAGTATTATCAGAGGATTAAGGATGAATAAAGATTCAAGCAATTTCCATGAAAAGAAATAGTGTGCAATATTCTCAATAAATTTAATGGAGATCATATTGCTCCTTACAAACGTATTAAATAAGGAGTTCAGTATTCTCATACTGAAAAAGGAAAACAAAAATGGCATTTGGTGATTGTTATTATTAGGACAAAGATTTTGAAAAAAATCTTGGACTCCTTGAGGATTATGTTGTGTTTGTCGATATGTATCCAATTTCATTTTTATTTTGTTTGTATCTTGAGATGTAAGCAGTTGCAGTGCTGTATTGCTGCAAATAATGCAAGTCATAATACATAACAATAATCATCATGATATAACTAATAACTGCACTCCGCAGTCCACAAATTTGGGAAATTGTGCTTTGAACGTAGAAGCTGATTTTGTCTAAAGAACTTATAAGAACAATGAGATTTTAGTTGTGTGTGTTGTAATGACGTTATTAAGGATGTGCGCAGTAACTCATGTTTTATTGTGCTATTTCAGCCCAAGGAAACATAGTATGTCACTGAAGAAAAAAATGGCTGGACTTTCTCTCTTTATGATTTCTAAGAGGGTTTCCAGTATTTCATTCTGTTTGAAATAATTTCCCATTGATCAGGTGTTTACAGATTTAATCTAATATTCACATAAATGGGTTTAAAGGCATGAGAGGTAGGCTCAAGGGAACGTTCTGTATTCTTTTCTGCTATCAAGCATTTCTCTTTTTGTACACCTGTGTAAGTAACAGCTTATTTGTTAGTCATACCCATTCTTACATCTTTCTAAATTTGTGCATTTTATGGGCTGATAATTTACTCTGATCCTTTAATATGATGGTAGTTAGCAGATTAAGAATTAGGGCTTTCTTTCTTTCTTTCTTTCTTTCTTTCTTTCTTTCTTTCTTTCTTTCTTTCTTTCTTTCTTTCTTTCTTTCTTTCTGTCATTACATTAGCAAAATAAATGTGATTCAGAGTGTTTGCTATAGATATAGCTCAGAGATTTTTTAAAAGTGATCATATAGTATATACCTTTAAATTAATATACTGAGTTTAGTCATTATTACATCCCAAATAATACACTGGGCTCACTCACAGGTGCCATTAACGACATTTTCAAGATACAGTTTCTAAAATGCATGTTTCTTGGTACATCTTTTGCTTCATCCCCAGCTCATATCTAACACATTAAGGCTTCAATGTTACAGTGGAGCCTTATAACTTACCTCCACACAGGTTTACTATATGTATGACTTGGAGTGCTTTGCAGAGACTGACGCAATGACCTGGTGAAGGACTAGAGTCTACTTAGCTCAAATTAGCTACTTGGATTGCAGTATACACAGCCCTACTTTTCAGCCATGGCAAGTTTCTGTGGAGTTTAATTTTCTAAAGGGTCGGGAGTTCTTGCACAGGGAATCACTTTTCTCTCTTTTTTGCTGTATGGTTCCATGTTGGTATTTATACACTATATAAACCGAGAAGAGTGCAAACTCTTTTGTGTCTGTTCCTTTTGCAAAGTGATCAGTGCTGAACAGTAGACAGGATATGCTACTTTGTCAATATTGAGAAGGATCAGTGTGTCCTCACTAGCACCTGTCAACAACCTCCCATCAGTTGTTTTTGGACAGAAAGAGAGAGAGAGACAAAGACAGAGAGAGAACAGGCTGAGTTTCTGAGTGCAGAAGAGACAGAAAAAATAAATGAAAATGACAAAGTAAGCAAGAGAACAAGACAGAAAGAAAAAGCAGGTGAGAGAAAGAAAATTTGTGATCATCGGCAGAGAGTGTGGGGGCTGTACTAAGGTTTTCCATTAAAGCAGGACAGATAAGGAAAAAATAGCCATCCTATGGGCCAGGTACCAATGGATCAAGCTCTTTATCAAAACTTACCTCTTCAGCTTGGCCCAAATTAAGAAGAATGATTAGTTGATGGTTTCAAACTAGCTGGAAATCCACCAATCCCTTCTGTTAGCTTGTCCCCCATTAAAGTTGCCAGAACAATGACACTTGCTAGTCTCATAACCAAAGCAGAATTGAGAGCAATCACTGGGACAGATAAAATTATGCTGGCATCATTTTGGGCCACATCACAGACAGTTGTAAACACATTAAACTACAGAGGTGCTCTTTTTGATGCAATAGAAGTTATCAGTCAGTACAGAAAACATGTTGATTTTTCTATTAGAATTAGAAGCTTGTTCCTGCATGTTATCTTGTCCTGAGCAGCTGTGTATAGCCAATGTTGTGGCATATTTTTCAGGATAACCAAAGCTCCCACATGGCAGAGTCAGTTCCCTACCTATGCTTGATGAGGTTGAAAAACTGCAGTGGAATCAAGGAAACAATCTGATCCTCTACAGGAATTTCATATTTCAGGAAGGAATAATAATAATGCTTAACTTAATGCCATTTTCTTTGAAAAAGAATCTTTCACAGCACTTTGTAGATGGCAAAGTTTTCAATTTCTATTCATTTTTCCTCCTTCCATTTTTCTTTATCTCTCCATACCTTTCAGGCCATAAATGCATCCTCATGGAAAATTCAGAGATTTGCTTACTGCTTTAATCAGAAGTGTTCTGAAGAGTTAATTCTGAATCTGCAAAACTGGAAACAGATAAAGGGATCTAAATAAGAGATCCCCCCTTTATCTGTCTCCAGTTTTGCAGAGAGAAGATAAGTTATTCCTTATTTCTTATAAGAGAAAGGAATAATTCTATCACATCTGTCTACTTTTGAAAGAAAGAAAAATTCAACATGTTCTATTTTTGGTAATATTTTGATTTTTAATAATGATTGTTCATAGTTTTATAATGTTTGTATCTATAAAGCCTGTTTTTATAGGTTTTTTAAATTGTTTATTACTGTACACTACTGGTGAGATGGGCAGATGCAGCATAAATTTGACAAATAAATGCACTTCTCTTCTGGTTTATGACTGGCTATGTGATCATGCAGAGTTCCATTATCAAATTCTGCACACATGATCATATTGGTTTTGTGATAACAATATCTCATGGATAATTTGAATTATTTTTTAAAATTCCTGAGCAAGAGTATGAAGTTATAGTCTCCCTCCTCTAATTTCAGCAAAGGTAATGTTGCTTTTTCTCTCGTGTGACACCTTCCTAACACATTTATAGACACTGTTATTTTATTTATTTATGTATTTGTAATCCTCTTTTATTATTTTTATCAATAACTCAAGGAAGCACACTTAAAATTTCTTCCTCCTCCTGTTTTCCACACAACAATAACTCTGTGAGGTGAACTGGGCTGAGTGATTGGCCCAAATTTACCTAGTTGGCTTTCATGCCTAAGGCAGGATTAGAACTCACAATTTCTTGGTTTCTAGTTTGGTACCTTATCCACAAAACCAAATTATGTCATTGATAGATCAGATTTGTACATTCAAAATGCTCCTGGTATGAGCATATAAACATAATCCACATACTCGAAAAATATTAGGTGTGGCTTTCGTCAAATGTTGCCCATGAGTTGGCTTAGCTGAACCTGTAGGTTACAACAGATCTTTCCCATGCTACATCAATGAAATTGTTTATTTCTGTCTTTCATTCTCACCTATCAAACTGACTGGTCTTGTGACTAGCTGTGTTTGCACTTACCATTTAAAGCACAATGATTATATTCATAAATACACTGTGAATTAATGCACTGCTTTGCTGTTTGCACATAGCTGTTATTAGCAGTTTCAGGTTTTTTCTCCCTGTAGATAGAGATAGATGATAGATAGGTAGGTAGGTAGGTAGATGGGTAGATGGGTAGGTAGGTAGATAGGTAGATGATACTGATAGCTGATAGATAGAATTAGCAAACATGAAGGCCCTTTGTCAGAAAGCTCCTAAGGGAAACATCAAGACAAATACTTTCATCCAACTATTTCTGCTTAGAGGGTTAGAATAATTGTTTAATCAAAATACAATCAATGCTGCACTGGACACAGTCTGACTGGATACTTGCTGAGAGAGATACTCTTCATGTAGAGATGAAGCAGAAGCAGAGATAGCTTTCAAAGAGAAGCATTGCTTGCCTTATAAGCATTGTAACCAGAAAGAGCCTTAGTTGGATGTAAATTCAGCAGCATTTATTTCTGAGTAATAACTAGAGGAAATCTGTCTATTTGGTTGCTAGGAATGACATTTAATGGCACATAACCATTCAATGAGGACATACTGTAAATAGGATGATAAAGTAATGGAAGCCTTTGAAAGCTAACAATTCTCTGTATAAGTACTAACTATATAAGTTAATCTCACAGCAAAAGCTTATGTTTCCTTCAGGATGATTGGTATCTATAGTTAAGACAGTAAGGATCCATATTAAGAAAAATGTAGTATTCTGCTCACTAAAATTCACTTTGGAATTCAAATGTTAGGTTAGGTAGCTGTTTCATCAAAGCTTGATACAGGTTCATAGAAGTCTTTTCATCCCTGCATATTAATCCAATTCTTTAGTTAAGAATCGCAATGCACTTGTACTACAGGCACAGCACCTTCATTTTTTGTCTGACATCTATTATTGTGTAATAATATCCAGGCCTTTTTTCAGAAATATCTATATACTGAGCTTCTGCTGTCCCTTGTTCTCACTTCAGATTTCCAGAATAGCCTTGATCTCAGCATTTTTCAGGTGTTTATTCACTGAAAGTTTGCAGACTGCTTCCCTTGTAGTGAAAAAGAAAGGAGCACAAACGTGCAGTTGTGTCCACTTCTACATTAGTGCTACAACACAACAGCAAGTCTGGCCAACAAATTCCATTTTGGCTTTGCATTGGCAGTATCTAGAAATAGCCAGTGGATGATAACAAGGACTTGCCGACCTGTGCTTGTGATTGGTCTGCAAGTAATTGCAATTATCATCATCACACCGAGTTTCCCCAAAATTGGAATAAAATGAGAATATCTCTACTTTTCCCCATGGGTAGCAGAAATAACAATGCATTGTGCATTGAGCATTGTGCAACAGTGCATTGAGGACACAGCCATGGGAGCTGCAGCTGAGACTAGTACCAAATCTCATATACATATTTCAAACTAACACCATTATTTACCATAACATCTGCAGAGATGATTGTATGCAACATTTGCTGCCTTAGCTCAATTATTGGGAAGACCTATTTCAGACTACGTTCTTCTCATATCTTTGAATTGTTAGTAGCTCATAATGTACCAGAACACACAAGCATGTAGTACAGGTTTTGATGTTATATATTCTTGATCATATTTTTAAAGTACAAGTAATTTTACTTCTGGGCAAAACTGAAGAGCTCTTTTAAAATGTCCCTGCTGGTTATGTTGTCCCAATGAAACTAATAGTGACACTGACTTTGCTGATATAATACTGTAAATTATGACTTCAATCAATTTCTTATTAGAGGTCCAATAAAGTCTTCCGAGGAATGTTACAATTTTATAAAACATGGATAATTTCATTTAGTTTGCTTATACATTTTTAGTTTTTTTTAAAAGAATTTGCTCATAAAACTATAAACTTGCTTTTAAAACCATTAATTAACTCTCTGAAAAATTACAATTAACTGCTTGATTGAGTTTATGATCCTGAAAACTCTATAGTACCTTAACTAGGCACTGAAATACTTAGTTTAGAGGGAAAATATGTACATTTAGCAAATGCATATTATGTAAATGGAAGAATTATGTAAACTAATTATATTTGTTTTACATAATTGGAGCATCTAATATTGTTTTATTATTTCTTTTTAAGCAAAATGAGATTGGAAAAGAAGATAAGTAGAAAAGAGCAGATGGGAGAATCATAACAAAATAAGGTATAGATAGACAATGGAAATTATTATTGGAAAAATAACACAGAAGATGCACAAGGCTATTACTTCACATATATAAATATGAACTTCACATTCCTATAATTTCTGTTTCTTTCGTACACAACTGGTAAAATATATTTAGTTTAATTGGTTTTTTGGGAGAAAAAAATCGATATAATTGTAGCAGATGACTGGCCGTAGCCCAAAAATGGGGTCAAATGTGTTATCAGTTTGGAACCCTTAAGCAGCTGCAAGAAACCTAAGTCCAACCTCTATGAGGTCCATTGACTCTTATTTAGCACCAATTTCCTTTGACCATTAGTAGATCAAATTTTTGCCTATAGGTAGCCTATAATAAACTCAAATACTTTGCCCACCTAATGAGAAGGAAGGACTCACTGGAGAAGAGCGTAATGTGGAAACGATTGAGGGCAAAAGAAGAAGAAGGGGACGGCAGAGAATGAGGTGGCTGGATGGAGTCACTGAAGCAGTCGATGTGAGCTTAAATGGACTCCAGGGGATGGTAGACAGGAGGGCAGGAGAAATGTGTCAGTTATACATGTATACCCATAAAGTATATAAAAGTTATTGACCAGTGAAATCCAGTATTTTAAAATAGGTGTTAAACTACGTTTAGAATCAAACCAAGCAGGAACCCAGGCTCATATCATCAAAGAAAACATTCCACAGTGTTGACACCATCACTTAAAAGG
Organism: Oxyrhabdium leporinum; assembly: GCA_032468155.1. Lineage (NCBI taxonomy): Eukaryota > Metazoa > Chordata > Lepidosauria > Squamata > Cyclocoridae > Oxyrhabdium > Oxyrhabdium leporinum. The sequence continues at coordinate 7,184 of JANHFL010006808.1, read as the reverse complement.
CTCCTCATCTGAATGATTGATTCTCAAGGAGAATGGAGAACAAAGTCTCTGAAATTGACCTTATTTTGCTATATATTTTAAATACCCTTGCTTTTATTTGCTTGTCGCTAGTAAAACTCTGATCTCATAATTTCAAAGGAACATAATATTCAAGTTGCTAAAAGGCACATAGCACATATGAAATAAATGTCCTTCATAGCTTACTGAGACAAAATCTTTGAAAGATGTGTGTGTGTGTGTGTGTGTGTGTGTGTGTGTGTGTGTGTGTGTGCTGTTCTTGGAAATATGGGTTTTTCTAACTCTGCAAATATACATACACATTTGAATGCTTAACAACATTAACTCTTTTTCGTAAAAAAATACAGCTTTCCCATCATTTTCTTTAGAAATCTATATAGATGCTCTGCCCCCAAAATAATGCATACTCTTTACCTTCATTGTTTCTCTACAAATATCTACTTCTGAGCGTAAGGCAAAAGAACTCATTGTTATCATGGAAAGGTATTTTGTACTTTGCTATTCACTCTATCATATTTTTGTCTAATACCGGTATATAAAATGATAGCACAATTATGCTTTTTATTATATCTGTGTAGCAAGGATAATAAGTAAGGGAAAAATACTTGTAAATTATTCTTTGTCAACTACAAGCAATGTTCATTATAATAATGAATCATATAAATGACACTAGAGAATTATTAGCAATGGAATAATATATTTGCATTGAAAAGAATAAGGCAATGAAATGATTTTGTGTCAATTTGTATATGAGTGTTGATTGTAAGAAATACACACCACAAAACAATATTATAATATTTAATAGTCAAAGAAAGTTTACTGAACAAATGTGGACTTAGATTACTCTAATTCACTCTATATGGGGCTGCCTTTAAGGACTACTTGGCAACATCAGGTGATCCAGAATATAGTGGCCAATGTACTTACTGGCCAATTTGGCACTGCCGTGTTACGCCACCACTGTGAGAACTGCATCAGTTGCTCAGGTGTATCTTAGGTGTTGATTGCTACATTATAGATTACCAGCCTGTGTATAATGAAGTCTCTGTTTCATTGTCCAGCCCAAAGGACAAGATAGCACCTGGTATTGGTCCCCCTATATGTTTTTGGTGGTAGCTCTATAGTACAGCTTGCCTATTGAGATAAGGATTCCCTCTCCCCACATTCTTATGGCCTTCCAAAGAGTAGTATTAACTTGGCTTTTTTGGAAGCTCTTGAGGATTGATTGTTTAGCCACAAATATATCTATGTAAATGTGTGTGTGTGTGTGTGTGTGTGTGCACGCGCGTGCATGTGGAGTTTCTTTGTTATTATGGAGAATATTTTTGTTACTGAGATTTTTAAATATACTGTTTATTTTTATAGTTATTTTAATATCTGTAAACTGTTGAGGCTCCATGAGGATTGAGTTGGTAGATAAATTGCATGCATACATAGAAACACAAATAACTTTATAATCACAAGGCTCAGCCCTATAGATGTTTGCTTAGAAAGAAGCATACTGGATTAAGTAAACTGATAATATATCTGGCCATGCAATAATGTCTTATGCTTGCAGAGTAAAATCTATTGTGTTGCAGATAATATGCTCTGGTTAGAAAAAAAATTAAATAGAAATATGTTTATTTAAAAATAATCTGTAAAACGCCTTCTGGATATGAGGAAGCAAACTGGAAATATAAACTTTTCTTAACATTTCTGTACTACCTGCACTTCTCATGGCTTAGGGTACTGCAAAAAATAAACATCAGTGCAGTTAAGTATTACATAAGCAATTCAGGTTCAACTTCTATGCCAAAAGCCCATTAGAAAAGGATGGTTTTGGTAGTTTTGTGAAATGTAAGGAAGGGAAGAGCATCCCCTCTCAGGATGACTCTGGGAGAGAAGACCTTGCAAATACACTGAACAAAGCATTTAGCAATTGCTGGCTATGAAAGGCCAAGTGTCCTTTCAGCGAAGATCCAACCAGCCTGGTCTCTGAGGGCCTTGGTCACCTGACATACTCTCAGCCAATGTAGGAGCAGATTAATTACATTTATCTACAAAGCTCTTATAGCACAAAATTCTTTAGCCGCTCTGAATGTACACCTGAGTTTAACTCCAACTGCGATGGTACAACAATGAAAAAAAGTTGTACATAGAAAACTTCCCTTATTAGTTCTGAGAAAAGTTTTTTTAAACAAATACAAATATCTGCCTTTTACTGAATCAGATAGCTGGGCAGAGTAGACTGTCTTCTCCATACTATTGATTTGGATTATCACTCAGAAGTCACAAGACAGCATTTCTAATAGTGCATAAAATATGGAAACCTGAAAGGCTTGACATATATTTCAAAAAACATTTACATATCCTTTTTTTTTTTAAAAACTATTTCTAATTTTTAAGAAGCAAAATTGTGGAGAGCAGTGCTCAAGACAACAATTAACCCTGAGGAAAGTAGCAAGCATTTTTGTTACCCAGAATGAGTATAATGGGGATAATCATATTCAGAGTAATAGAAAGTAAAGCCTTCTCACAATAATTTTCTGTTCCGCTTTATTTATATCTGCACCATTAGAAAAGCTTAGAAGCTGACAAGAGGCTGAAGGTAATCACTGGTCAGAGTTGCAGTGAGTAAGGTTTCTCTGCCAATAAGTGAATGTTTCCCCTAACAATTTTTTTCCCAAATGTGGTTATCTGTGGGAATACAAGATGTGCTAGTGCTTATCCTTCTGACAAAACTCCAAGAACCCAGGCAAAAGCCTTTGCTATACTTCCTTCATGATTCTGTCATGAGGAGATGTCAAAGGCTGATGCTGGTATTTATGACTTATAAAATATGTGTTTTACCACTCAGCAATGTCCCTATTCTGTTATGCAAAATCTAAGCTTCTCAGTGAAAAAGTTAAGGCTTTCTTAATGTTAGTTTTTAAACTTAAGAGCTGTGGTGGCGCAGTGGTTAGAATGCAGTATTGCAGGCTAATTCAGCAGTTAGGAATCTCACTGACTCAGAGCTGACTCACCTTTCCACCCTTCCGAAGTCGGCAAAATGACCCAGATTGTTGGAGGAAATATGCCAACTCTATAAACCAATTAGAGTGGGCTGTAAAGCACTGTGAAGTGGTATATAAGTTTAAGTGCTATTGCTATTTCTGAATTTTTTCAAATGACATGGTTTTTTCCCAACCATGTCATTTCTTTTTTGCTTCCATGCAGCCTACCTTTTAAACTCCTTAAACACATGCAATAATACGCAAAGTCACATATTACAAGGTCCTAGGACATGCTAAATTGCAAGATATACAGATAACAATCAGATATATTAAAATGTCATTCAAGGTGAATCAGAATGTAGTTGGTGATTGCTTGCATATGTATAGATACATAAATGGTTTATACAGAACAATATGTCACAAAGCAAGAAAATGCAGACAAGAATTTATATAATGCCATTGCCATCCAAGGGGGGAAAATGCCTCTGCCAAAGAAATTAGGCCAATCTTCTTTTTAATCATACATATGCTGTAAATATATATATTATATATATTATTTGTGGAAATTGCATAACTGTTATCTTTATCCATCTTTATTTTTATGTGAAAGAAACCGGATTTATTTTTTCACTTTTCTTTATTGCTGGAACTATATGTATATGTGTATATGTATGTTTATGTATATGCATATGTACACGTATATGTATATGAGCCATGGTGTCAGAGTGGTTAGAATGCAGTACTGCCGGCTACTTCTGCAGTTCGATTCTCAGTGGTTCAAGGTTGACTCATCCTTCCATCCTTTTGCGGTCAGTAAAATGAAGATCCAGATTGGTGGGGCAATATGCTGACTCTCTAAACTGCTTAGAGTGGGTTGTAAAGCACTGTGAAATAATATATAAGTGTAAGTGCTAGTGCTGTTATTGCTATATGTATATGCATATGTAGTGTATGTGTAGTGACGCAGCATCACTACTGTAGGCCATGAGGTGCTACCAATATCTTTTCCTGATGCCTTGAGGCTGTTGGGGTCTGGATGGGAGAGAACAGGCAAAAGTTGAACCCAAGGAATATGGAGTTGCTGTTGATATATCAGAGTTCTCAGTTATCGTTAGTTCTATCCCTTGACAAACAGCATCATTATGTATGATTGATCTTGGGAAAGAGGGGGAAAGATCCCTAAAAAACAATTAAACAAGACAGGCAGGAGCCCATAGTCCCTTAATGGTCAGAGAAAGAAACTTAGAAGGACTTGCTCTAATGAATCAAACAATTAAAAGTGGAGGCAGGAGGTTTGTACCTTCAGACTTGCAAGATTTTGTTAAGGTAGCCTTACAATAAAGTAGAAGTGGTTGATCTTGTCATGTTTCTTGTCTCATTTACTTAGGACCGCTGACATCAATATTGCAAGTCTGAAACCAATGATTACTTGTATATTTAAGAATAATTTGGTTGCAATAAAAAAATAAAAGTCTGATCAATTAGTCAATCAATGAAACATGATATGATTATTAGAGTGGGTGATGTGAGGTGTCTTCTTAGTCACTGCTATAGTTAAGTCTGGGAGAGATGTTCATACCAGAGAAGCTGTTAATCCAGACTTTGCTGTTTTGATTTTAGATTTATCAACCCACCTCTCAGAAGCAGTACAGAAGATAAATCCTATATTTCTATTAGGCAGCTTAATCACACATTCTTACTTTGGCTAGGGCCAGGATTTTTCTGCTGAAAGCAACCATAACCTTTCTAACAGATAATTTGGGCAGGGTTGGAAAGGAAGGTCGCATTAGAATACTAGTACATTTCTAGCTCTGTTTAAATTCATCAATTAGATAAAGTCATTGTTAGAACCAGAATATAAATAATGCATTGAACATAATGGTGAATATTATAAATAAAGGAAAAGAAGAAGCAGAATCCACATTCATGGCCAACCTTAATCAGCTCTCTTTATGCCATATTTCTCTCAGTAATAAAATATTAGTAGTCTCTTGTGGGTTGTTGTTTCCTCCTGTTAGAAATATCTTAAAATTCTCTTGGGTAAGGAAAGAATCAAAGATTTTTCAGAGAGACCTTTGTATGGTCTATGGATATTGTGAACAAGTCTTGAAAAACTGCTGGTTTTAATTACATATACCCCTGGTTTTAATTACATATACAAATAAAAGGGCTTAAGATAATTAAATTGAAGCTAATTTTAGGATGCAATCCACTGCAGTGAAAAGGGATGGCAAACTTCCTTTGATTTCAAAAGAACAAGACTACAGATATTAAAGAATAGAATAATAGCCTAAACAGAAAGTTTGGTTGATTGGTTGACAGTCTGAAACTCATTTAATCAATCAAGAGTTCTTGATTTAAAATAGACGTATAAGCTATGCAGTAGAGAACTAGTATGCATTTATAGCCCTTCTGTATTTGTTTGTGTTGAATGTGCTAAGAATTCAGGCCCAATCCTGGTTAAACCTATCATAAGTGAAGTAGGGATATTAAAACCTGCCTTATGACTTGTGCTGCAAAATTGTAACTGATGCTGGACTACCAGTTATTGTTTTAATCTCCGTTGGTTTATGTTTTGCTATAAACAGAAAATCAATGAGCATCTGCCTTATATCTAAATTCATTTTCCTTCAATGTGATGACTATTGTAGATTAGCAGTTTCCAACCTTTTTTATTCTGTGGACCAGTGGCAGTGGCAGCAGTGGCAGTTTCAGGGATTTCAGTGGCAGAGGAGAAGGATTTCCGTGCAAGCAACCTAAACTCCCCACATGCACAAATAAAGCACGCTTGCTCACTGCTTCAGCAGCCTGGTTGCCAATGGGCTGTTACCAGGGAGTTGGGGACTCTGGTCATAGAGCATGCTCTATATAAAATTGCTGATAAAAGTAAAATTCTAAGGAAGAAGGATAATAATAAAACCTTGGAGAATACATACCATGTTTCTCCAAAAAGAAGACTGGGTCTTATTTTCTTTTGAACCCCCCCCCCAATGGCTTGGCCTTCTTTTTGGTGGGTTCTAATTATTGACTCAGCTTGCAGTGGTGGCACCGACAGTCCTGCCCTGCAGGTGTCCGCTGCTGGCCCACTTCTTCTGCGGCCGCTTGCCACCACTTGCACGATGAATCCAGAGCACTATTATCAGCTGCAGGGGGCTTTCCATAAGGCATTTGCAGAGCTCTATTATCAGCTGCAGAGGGCTTTCTGGAAGGCATCTGAAGGTGAAACGGAGGACGGGGTGATGTGTGCAAGTGGCGGCAAGCGGCCGCAGAAGAAGTGGCTGCAGAAGAAGGCAAGGCAGGTATCAGGGCGTGCGAGGCCTGGTAAGTAGAACAGCTCCACCCTCCCATGCCCACCGTAGCTTATTTTTTACCTGTGTGACTTGCCCCATCTCCTGCACCCTGGAGCGGGGGGGGGTCTTAATTAGAGCTAATTTTGTGGGTGGGGCTTAATTTGATCACATGCACTCAAAAATATGATAGGGCTTCTTTTCAAAGTGGGTTATCTTTTTGGAAAAACATGGTAGCTGAAATTCCATAAACTCTTAACTTTCTAGGTGTTTTAGAGTCACAGATAAATGCAGGCAAGGAAACTGAAATTAATTCAATGACTTGTGAAGAATCAGCCAAGAATTCATATGATTGTTGGGGGAAGTATTACTATTCTGGGGAAGAAAAGAAGAAAAAGGGTGACTTTGCCTTCTTCCTTCTACATGATCAAGCTGTTACTGTAAAATATGGAGGATTTTCTGCCTTATAAGTACTCTCTTCTTGGAACATGCTGACTTCCTAAATTTCTTAGACCTCCAGTTTCATGTTTTGCCACAATTAGAGATGGTCACTTATATATGAAGTCTTACAGAATTAACTAGATGCATTTGCTTAATTTCCAAAGAGGATAACTAACAGATTTATTCTAAAAACTTCTTGTGAGGAAAGAGGTGCCTTAATGCCTATCCCATCTGCGCTTCATGAATTGAACCCATATCTTTCCTGGGTAAAGAGTCAATTTCTAGTTTGAAAACAGCCTGAGCCATCTGTGTTCTAAACAGAATTGTTCTTTTAACCTTTCAGATAAAAACTGAAATTTCCTCTCCTATATTTTGTGTCATGCAAATGTCAGCCTTGAACACTACCTTGGGCCCCTCAAGGCTGCCAGCTGCATATATCTTAGAGGAGTAGGACGGGGGGATG
>JANHFL010006807.1:242971-254213 GCA_032468155.1 Oxyrhabdium leporinum | reverse complement strand
TCAACACTCTAGACTAACAATCAAGATGTAAACAATATCCTAATCAAGGAACAACCAACGGAATCAAACAAGCTAACAGTAAACAACAGTCTAATCAAGGAACCAATAAGACCACTTCCATCAACATTACTAGGATATAAAATGAGAACAAACCCTTTTGGTACTGATGATGCTACTTAGCATGGTAATGAAATGTCTGCAAGAAAACAACCAAGCTCAGAAGATCCCACTATGGTAATAAATCTCGCGTAGTACAATCTACACATGATAATATGGTCCTAGCTCTTTTGCTATCCAGGTAATACAGGAATCCTTTGATGTTGATTTTCCCTTGCTAGGTAATGTGAAAAGAGCTGGACTTCTCTGGAGAAATCCATGCAGCATTAGTTTCATTTGTGGCATAAACTGTCATTAGCAGAGGAGTTGATACTGGAGTGTACTGTAATATCTTCCATAGTAAAAAACAGCAAAACTAATGCAAAGAACTAACACCACAGAATTTTCCGAGATTGCAACCCTGAATTACAAATATTGTCCTCCATTTACGTCTAGGTAAAATATACCTGTCATCTGAAATGTAACAGGCAAAAAAAACCAAAAGGAAGCAGCAAAAATGGTAAGCAGCAGGTATGGGAATATAAATACCGTAATAGCATTTTGAATAGTTATGGGGAGTATCTAATGAGCCATATCAGGGGAAGAGAATTCATTAGTCTGCAGTGTTGAATAAGCACAGCATGAAGAAGATACCCAAAAAAAAATCCTTAAAACTGCAAAGTTGTCATAATTAATGAAGAATGATAAATGGTATTAACTGGAAAGCTTTGAATGGATGGTTTCACTCGCATTAATTTAATGCAGCCTAAACTTTTTAAAGAGACAGTTTAGTACAGTGGTTCACCAAACCAAAAACTGGCAGACCTTGAGTACTAGTCCTCTCCATGGGCACAAACCAGCTGAGTGACTTTGGGCCAGTCATTCTCTCCCAGCCTAGGAAGGAGGCAGTGGTAAACCACTTCTGAAAAACCTTGCCAAGTAAACTTCAGGGACATGTCCAGGCAGTCTCTAAGAATCAGACAGAATTGAATGTCAGCAGAAAACAAAACTTTGTAGACAGGGAGTTTCATTCCTAATCATGAATAGTTAATGAAGTTAATGCTTTTGAAACATTTTGATCAGCAAATGAGATGTAACTTTATCAATAACTTGCCTTTTGTCTTTTAATAAGGCCCAGCTTTTAAAATGTGGGGGAGCATTCTCTGGCCCATGGATTGCATGCTGTTTTCCAGATCCATTTTTTTGCATCCCTGTGGCCCACCAAGCTGTTATGTTACCAAAGCTGGTAGCAAATATCACCATATTTTCCACTGTTTCTTTCTGGGTAAAAATAAACATTAAACATCACACATTTTATTTTGTTTAAACAAGACATACATACTCCAATGTCATGGTAGTCACAGTAGTTATAGGTACACCAGGTGTCATACCAAAAATGAATATGAATATATGAATATGTACATGTCTGCTAAGGAAAAACTTTTATAAATCTGATGAAGTGGACTGTAATCCATGAAAAAAAAATGTAGTACAATTAAACTATTAATCTTTTACAGCCAGAAGTGCTGCATGGATTGCATTCAATTTCAGCAACCTCAAGTACTTCCAGTTTTTTAATTTCTATAAATTAAGAAACTTTTCTCATTCCTGGACTCTCTTTAGCCCTATTACCTACAACCACCCCAATAGTCTTTCCCCTTACATTTTATGTTCCCCCTTTAATTATTTCATATGTCATGATTTTAAAGAAACAGATATTGCATATTTTCTAGGACAGAGATCCAAGCAAGAATAATGTTTTTATTGTTGCCAATGATTAAATCATTTTGGCTAGGAAGGCAGTTATTACATAAAGGGATTAATGAGGATGGTATTGCCTTTTTTAGTCAACTGCTATATTTTCTTGAGAGCCTGTTTGGTGTAGCGGTTAAGACATTGAGCTGTAAACCAGGACACTGAGAATTATACTGCCTTATGTACAAAACCAGATTGGTGACCTTTGAGCAGTCACTTTGACTCATTTAGAGAAAAGGCAAGGGCAAACCACTTCTGAAATCTTGCCAAGTCCAGGCAGTCACCACAAGTCAAGTCTGACTTGAAGGGACCAAAAATAAAAATGTGAAGATGATATCATCCTCATCCTCATCATCCATTACAACTAGCAGCCATAAACCTAATCATTAGCTTTAACTGAACCTGACTAGACAGGCTATTCTTTCCCTGTTTGTCCTTTCCCTTTCTGCTCCACTCTCAGTTCTTTTGTGTCTATTTTGGAATTGTGGCCCAGCTGGGGCATAAAAAAGGTGCATCCTTTGTAGTATATTGCATAGCGATGACAACTGTCGTAATATAGCAAGTGTCATCTCTTTTATTATTAATAGCAACCATAGTTCTAATGAAATATTATTTGCAACAGTGGGTAACAATGCTAAAAGCTCTTTTCATTGGCTGTGCATTGACTGAATTAAATAAACTGCTGTTAGTAGCAGAACTGAGGACTTATTAATAGTGTTTAAATTGGATTCGGCATCCATATTTCTGTCCTTTTAGTACTGAATTAAAAAAGGGAAAAGGAAAAAAGCATAGGCACAGCTGAAGTTATTTTTAGAATGTTATAGAGCTCATTTTAAGGGATAATATGCTAAAGTACCAAAGAGTGTCACATACTGAATAATAATTACAAACAACCTCATGAAACTTTAACACAGAAACTGCTGCATTATTTAGGACATTAATATGGTTTCTGGAAAAAGTAATTACTAGTTATCTATTGCCAAACACTTCGTTGGCTGTCTAACTCCAGGGGTACTGTCTGAACAAGAATCAAGGCCTTGCATATCTGCAACAGAGTCACAATCAATGCCTCTGTTTTGCTGTATAATGAAGTTAATCCAATCTTTCAAAAACAAAAGAAAAAAAAACATGCTAAGGAAAAGATACTGCTAGTACTAAAACACTTGCTTTCACATTATTCCTTACACTTCAATGAGAACAATAACTTGGAAGGATGGCACAACAATATCCAGTCTGTCTCTCATACTGCCAGAATCATTCTTTGTCAGCCAGCATGGCAGGCATTACTGGGTCTGCCTTTTTATATAAAGTTTGTTGCCAGTTACGTGTGAAGCCTGTGAACAGTAATTCAAATTGCTAACTGTTGCCTTAATGCAAGTTGGTTTTAAGCAGAGTTAAGAAACCAGCAACTCCTGCGGTAGATCACGTGGTCCAAAGTTTCTTTGCTCTTTGGACTTCCTGCCAATCAGTGGAGCAGAAAGCAGTGGAAGGAGAGAGTCTCCTCACCCAAGTTGCTTCTCAGTTCAGAGATTTGGACAACTTTTATTTATTATTCATTCATTAAGAAAATTTATATAGCCATCCAACTCACTCATGGTAACTGCACAGCTTCCAGAAATAAAACTTCAGTGCAAAATATGATCAATTCTCATCTCTTGTTAACAACAGACAAACCACTTGATCTGTTCCATATCATCCTGGCGTCCGCAGGCCTCTGACAAAATCGTGACTTCAGGGACTTTAGAAAGGATATTAAGGTGATGGCCAGCCTGATCTCTGTGGGGAAGATGTTCCACAGGGAGGGAGCCACCATGGAGAAGTCCTTTTTCTTGTCTCATTAGATGAACCTCCTTAATTTGGGGGAAGGGAGGGAGGAACCCATAACATATCTTGCCTCCCTGTTCTGATGGTTCAAGTAGATGTAGCTGGGAAAAGGATGGTCCTTCAAATAATCTAGCCCCAAATCCTTGGCAGCGAAAGAAGGCATGGTTGTAAAATTCTGCCACTCAAATGAAAATTTCATTCCTCATTGAATCTTCCACATTAATCAGTAGAAACATCTGAGCAGTAAGAAGCAGGGAACATTGTTTCAAAGATATTTCTGATTTTCTTGGCAATAGTCTTCTGCTGATCAGTTGAACTGTGAGAGAGTTTACAGTAATACATGGTGGCTCATGGCAGAAGAGGAAGTTTTACATTTTGCATTCAATGAATGGATATTAATGGAGATGGCTGTAGATCAGATTGTGTGATCACAGAGTATAGTATATGTACAGATTGGAAGGATAGGTGTGGCTGAGAGAATGAAAGAAGGAAATATATGGTAGAGGGAAAGATCAAGAGAATAAGATGGAAGTCGTGGAGGAAGCTTCTACCTATTTTCTTCCTATCCTATTCTACTATGGGTAGTCCTCCTTTAACTATGAGGATGGGGGCTGGAAACTCCATTGTTAAGTGACATGGCTGTTAAGCAAGACATCACATGATTGCAGTGGACCTTCTGCCACAGTTATCATAGTGGGACATTATATGACCGTGACTTATGATTTTACTGCCAGCTTCTCCATCGCTTATCAGAAACTGAATATGGAATGCACAAACAGTGATCTGGTGACCACAGAACACTGGAATGGTTGTGAACACCTGTCAGTTGTAAAATACCTGAATCTTACAGCCATGGGTATGCTATAAAGGTCATAAGTGCCAGAACCAGTTGTAAAGTTCCTTTTTCAGCATCATCATAACTTGTTGCTAAATAGCTAAACAAACAATCCATTTTTTTAAATAGCATAGCAATAAGCAATACAATGCCCATGAATATATCCACTGGCACACATTACAATCTCTGCTCCCACCTGATATTATTTTTTTAAGTTATTTTTAATTTACAATTAAAACATTGCAATGTTTTACCTGCAAGCATATCTCAGTGCTGAAGTCTGTATAGTTTACAGACTTATAATCTATACCAGGGATCCCCAAGCCCCGATTTGCGGCCCGGTGCTGGACCGCAGCCTGTTTGGAGCCGGATCACAGAAGTGGTGGATGAGCGTGCATACGTATGCACGCGAAGCTGCATTTGTGAAATCGGTGCACACATACAAAACTACCTTCCCCCACCACTGCCACTGCCACTGCCTCCACCAGTCCACCGAGCCGCAAAGGTTGGAGACCACTGGTCTATACTATCATATGTGTAGCATGTAGGAGAAAGTGTTTTATAATGAGGATCAAACCCACTTTTTCACTCATGCACAAATTGTTTAATTATGGCACCAGAAGCAGGTGAGGCTAACCTAGGGAGGGGTGGGGTTGTAACCCCATTATTAGATAGATTTGTGCTAATTACAATATTCATATAATCAGTACTGCAGACTAATTGATAGGTTATAGCAACATAATGAGATTGAGCTCAGGATAGTAATGTGGGTGGTACTACAATAGCTTACTGATTTAAACAAAGGCTGTCTTCTCTGACAAAAGTTGCGTTAATATGTTATTTTCTCTAGATGTTATTTTCTAGCAGCCTTTCAACATTTAACATTCTTTGTGTCTAAAAGTTTTATGGATGAACTAGCAGTGTTTTTCCCCCTACTGGGTAAGTGTATTTGGGGAGGACAGTGATTTACTTGACACATTCAATGTGATTTTGTACAGCAACTGATAGCAACTCCCTGGGTTTTCAAGTATCAGACAAGAGATCTTTCTGACTCCAGCATGGAGGTGCCAAGGATTGTACATGGGGTCTTTTCATTAAAAAGCAAAATCTGATTCCCTCTATTGATCTTTGTCTTGTCCTTAAAAAGAGCTTTTTCCATAAATCTTTGTAAAGTAATCTGAATGGACTCCTCCAGAATGTTGTTAGTCATGTAGAGAGAAGGAGCCCCGTAGATATCATTTTTATAATATTTTGATGAAGGATGGGTACTTGTAGTCAGAAAAGACGCGATGAGAAATATTTCACCTTGGAGCCATTATACCTACTTCCAGCATCATCAAGGTTGCTCTGGATTTAATAGACAATGCCATTAAAATATAATTTATTGTCTTTTATAGAATAAGCTTCCTTGATATGTACACAGACCTCTGTAATAGTGTGTAGGTAAACTATCTCTAACTTCTTTTATGCTCCGTGAAAGGTTAGCCATGAAGACCTTCTTATTGTACCAAATTGATTCTCTATTCTAATGCAGAGGCTCTTGTATGTTCCCTATACAAATAGGAGGAAATATGATGTCAGAATTTGTTCTCTCACAAAAGTATATTGACATGCTAATGAGGCTGAAGCAAAAGTATTTTTGCTCAAAAGACAGAAGGCTGGGAAAAATAATATCCAGCATTTTTCAGATCTGTAAAGGCATGTCAAAAAGGGAGAATGAAAAGAAGTTATTGTTTGCATCTTTCCCTGAGGATACGGCAAGGAGCAAAACACTAAGCCACAGGAAACCTGAAATAATTGGGAAACTCTCCTATCCAGATAATCTCAGTCAGAAACAGACTGGATAAATAATGGTGGCCAGAGGAGAGCATTTTAATTTGAACGCCCAGTTAAGTATAGAGTTGGATAGATTTGAAAAGCAACTAAATGTGGTACACATTTAGGTAAAATAGGTGAAACCCATTTTCTTACAGATAAATGCTGCATCAACCTGCAGCCAATACAAATGACTTGTAAAGTGTAAGACTTTATTCATTTTGATCACGAACTATACAGTAGTAGTATTCTATGTTGAGGGACTATCTCTTAGTTTGAGCAACTCATTGGTGATGTGGAAATAAAAATGCTAATCTATTTTAGTAAGCCTACATTCAATCGGTTTAGGGTAACATTAATATAAGTGATTATTTTTAGTGATACGTACCCATTAATTCTGGAATTTGAGCTGACTTTACATTATTTAAGCCACTAAAAACAGGATTTTTTTTCAGTAAGTCTGAGAAATGAGCTCACAACATCAGCTGTAACATATTAGGGCTAGTTTACATATTGTATTATTTTATTTATTTTTACCATGGGCAATTTATTCCTTTGCACTGATGGATGGAATTTATCAATGTAAACTGGGGTCTCCCCTCCTTTTATCAATAAGATACTATTCAGGTTAGGTGGTTAGAAAAGCTTAGATTGACAGCTTGAAAATCGAAATAAATCAAACCAGAATCATCTGTGGCTGTGAATTTCTTCTAGCTGCTCTAGAGCTCTGAAAAAGTAGTATTGGACACTGAAAATCAGTTAAATGTTAACAATTATAAACACCACTACAAATTGAAAATTTATAATTGTGTTCAAATGTTACAAAATGACAATCGTTCTTGGTGTTATAATTCGAATAGAAACTATTCTAGAATATTCATGGGAATTCTCTTATATTAGACAGTTTGGACTCCTCAAAAAAAACCCCCAATGTTTAGATTTCTGTTCCAATATTTAAAAACTTTCATTTACGTTATTTCATTTATATAAGAATCTTTCAGTATTTCCCATATACCACCACAAAATGTTTGCTGAAATGCTTTCCTTTGGAAAAAAGAAATGGAAGGAAATGGGTTTCCCATAAGATCAATCAGAATGATGTGTGTGTGTGTTGTGTATATCTATGTGAGTGTGGGTGTGTATAATTAAAATTTGGCATAATACTCAGAATGGCTATATTGACTGAGATTTTTTTCAGTAGTAATCCCAACATAATTTAGAAAGCATTAGGTTGGATAACAATTTCATTACTAGCTGATAAGCAACCAATTATTTAATGTTTATCTAGCACGTATCCAGTTAGATCATTTAATGCCACTCAGCTGAGCTCACTGGCTAATGACTGTATGGGCGCACACTCCCTGTCTTAACCTGTCTTATTTTCCAAATCCATCTTTATTTCTCATTCATTATCTGCTCACATAAGCCACTTAAAATATGTGACTCCCTGCTTCGTGTTCATTGCCACAAGGGAGTAGTAAGTCTTGATTATGGCTATTCAGCTTTCCTTAGAAACTGCTTTGTGATACCAAGAAAATACAGCTTTGGCAGAAAGACCTGAGTGCAGCTCTTTCCTTTTGAATCAGAGGCTCTGCCTAGCCTAGTGTTGGATTGATTACCTCTTTTTGCCATCTGTGATAGTCATTGTAACCATCTCCACATCTATAATTCAAAGGCATCTATTGCATTTCTCTTGCACTTTCTGTGTCCAACTGTCAAAGTGATACATTACCACTAGGGTAAAAAAGAACAGTCTAATTCTATTTTTATTGTCATAGAAATATCCTTATTTTTCATAATCTTGTCCAAATTTGTCATCCCTTCATCTCTAGGATTAATTTCCTCTTTCCACTGTCCATCTTTACTTATTCTTGAACCAAGAAAATAAAACAATCCATCACCTTTGCTTCTTCATCATCAACTATAAATTCATTAATCTTACTATTTAAAATTAAGCTTTCCATTCTTATTTTAATAAGAATTTTTACATTTCTTCATTTTCTACAAAGTATTGTTACTCAGTTTTTACTGCTGTATCTCATACTGTTAATGGCTTCCTCCCTTTTTAATTTACCTCTCATCTCTTACACCATCTCTTACAATTTTAATAAAGTAGGTATATTTGTTATATAAGGTGAGCCATAAATTGAAGATATAGGTCAAGAAGCAAATGAAATTAAAAGACATACAGAAAATGCAGAGTGATTTAGATGAAAATAGAAAATTGTTTAAAGGTGGGAGGGTTAACAAGGGACTTCCAGGATAGTGAACGTAATTAAGAACAAATATGAATTAATTATATGGGATGAATTAATTATTATTCTATAATAAGGGAGAATACTGGGAGAAGTATTTTAGAGATTTGCACAGGAATGGAAGTGAATGGAACTGAAACATTGCAATAAATGTTAGCTTGCAAGGAATGATTGATGAACAGGAAATATGCTATAATAATTTTGAAAAATGATAAGGCTTCAGAAGTCAGTGCCTGAAGAAATGTTAAAATATGGATCTGCTTTGCTAATAGAGTGCCTGTGTGTGAAAACTGCATCTTGTCTAATTATTAGAAGAATCCCATAACATACCGAAGGGAAAGGTAACAAGAGTGAATCCAAAATCTACAGGAAGACCCATTTGTTAAGTGTGCCTAAGAAAATGTTTTAGCAGTTTTCTCACTGAAAAAGTAGGAGAGGTGACAATTAGCATGGTTTTAGAAGTAGTACATAGTAAGACTTTATGCTAGGCGGGAGATGTGAAGATCAGATTTTTGTTGTTCAGCAGGTCAGTGGGTAATATATAAAAAAGAAAAATAAAGGTTTTTGCATGTTTCTTGATCTTGTGAAAGTGTATGATAAAACAAATGGGCTTCAGCTTTGGAATCTTTGAGTTGGAGGCTGTTTGCTGAATGGGAAAGACAATGTAAGTGAAGCATAAATGAGAGTAAATGAGTATTTGAATGTTTCAGCATAGATCAGGAAGTAAAATAATGATATATAGAACTTAGCAATAGCACTTAGACTTATATACTGCTTCATAGTGCTTTACACAGCTTACACAGTGCTTTTTAAGCAGCTTATTGAGTCAACATATTGCCCCCCAACAATCTGGGTCCTCATTTTATCAACCCCAGAAGGATGAAAGCCTTGAGCCAGTCAGAATTTAATGCAACACTGCATTCTAATCACTGTGCCATTACGGCTCTTATATGATGTTCCCGCATGAAGAGCTTTGTGTATTTCTGGATAAGTGTGTAAGGAACTCTTGTGGTGAGGTTACAACTGTGTTGATCAGGAATGTATAGTGCGTACGCTTTTATGTGCAGATAATACAGATATACCTCATCTTATGACAGATTAGGGTGCAACCATTAACGAGCATTTGAAAATATGATGGACCTCCCTGGGGCTATTTATAATCTGAATTCAAAGTTATGACAACTACCCCCCTGGTTCATTTTGGACATTCATGACCATGATTTGTGATTTCTTTTGCTGGAAATGGGTATTTATTTCTGGTTTTTCATTACAGACAATGGATTCATTTAATAACAATGGCATTTGTTTAATGACCACTGCAAAAGAGGTTGTAAAATCAGGTGAGGTCCTGTGATCACCCATTTAATGACCAACACTTACAACCATAATTCTGGGGTCAATTAGAGTTATAAATTGAGGACAACTTGTATTATGTTATTTGCTGAGATCTTGAATGATTTTCAGCAAATGTTTGAAAGACTGTAAGACACAGTAAGTAGTGGGCATCTAAGAATATGGTATTTCTGTTTAACAAAGAGAATGGAGTTATACATAAATGATGAAATATTAAAGCAAGTACATTATTTTTATGTATCTTAGTAAAATGTTTATAACTGGGAAAATAGAGAACTCTTAAAAAGAAAATGCGAGCAAAATGTGATAGTATGAGATTTACTGTGAGGAACTAATTTTGATTAAAAGAAACAAATATATTCCTATTGTAGCATGAGAAGTAGCCTTACTATAGTTACTGTAGTAAAACAAAAGTAAATTTCCTCTTATGTTTGCATTCTAATCTTGTGTTCCTATCTATTGATCTTGCATTACTTTTTCCATGTATAGGTCTTTACTGTTACCTGTTAAGCAAAGTGTTGCTGTGTGGGGAAGTAGTTCAAGAAGTCTATAACTTACTAGCTCTATTTCCTTGCATTTCCTTTCTTTCTATACTCTGATTTTTATCTTGGCTGCAGTCTTTTCCCATATTGTTGACATGCAAGCTTTCCTCGTCACCGAGCTAATCTTATTCACCCATCCTTGAAAACTATACTGGCATGAAATCTGATGTCTCCATTGCCAATCCCTATCTTGCCTCTGTTGCCTGTTGTTAAATGACTGCAATCATTTGATTTTTGTCTAAAATACTGGATGGCAAAATCAAACTGATTTTATGCATATCTAGGTTGTCCTTTTACCTATGGGTTGGAGATGAGATAAGGACATTCTAATGAGGACCCAGTCAGAAAAGATTTGGCCACATGTTTATGCTGCAAAGAAGGTAAATTTTGTATAATTAGCTTGGGTAATTGTCATAAATAATTCAGTCTTTTCCACAATCTACAGTTGAAGTGTCTTGGCCGATAGAAATATTCTTGTTCACCTTCTTTAATGTAGTATGCAGTAATTCTGATTTTTAAAAAATACAGAAATATCCATGAGAGGAATTTGCTTCTATAAAGTTTGAAGCAGATAATAAACAATTCTCTCTGAAAAACTTTAATAACCTACATACCTCGTTCATGCCTAGGTGGCGCAGTGGTTAGAGTGTTGAACTGCAGGCCACTTCTGCTGATTCAATCTAGCGGTTCAACTCCCACTAGGCTCAAGGTTGACTCAGCCTTCCATCCTTCCGAGGTAGGTAAAATGAGGACCCGGATTGTGGGGG
>JANHFL010006807.1:197875-213908 GCA_032468155.1 Oxyrhabdium leporinum | reverse complement strand
TATACAAAGGTACGCCCCCCCCCCCCTCCAATGGAAATGATGGAGATACAGTATAATAACAAGTTATAATTACAGAAAGGCTACACTGGATAAATTTAGATTTTGCTTAGCTCAATACTGTTTTATATTAGCTATGTAAAAGCCCAATGTGTATGCTTATTATTTCATTTATCTCTAATTTCTAAGGAACATTTCCAAAAGTGCCCTAAATAAATGGAGTTGCTGGTTATACAATTTATTTATTCCCTCTCCCAAGAGAAATTATTTTAGATTACATAGCACTTTCGAGAATAAATAGGATGCTTTGGAGAGTGTGGTAGCACACAGGTAACACCTTCCTAAAACAACTGTGTCTTCTCCAAGGATCACAGAGAAGACAGAAAAGCAGTGTTGAAAGGGACCTTGGAGGTCTTCTAGTCCAATCCCCTTCTCAAACAGAAAACCATATATCATTTCAGACAAACGGTTGTTCAATCTTTTCTTAAAAAGCTTTTCTTAAAAAGCCCTCATAGCTTCTGGAGGCAAATTCTTTCATGATAAAATGTTCTGTCAGGAAATGTCTTCTTAGTTGTAGGTTGGTTCTTTCCTTGATTAGTTTCCATCCATTGCTTCTTGTCCTGCTTTCAAGTGCTTTGGAGAATATGTTGATCCCCTCTGACCTCCATAGCTGCACCAGGATCTTAGGAAAAATGTGACTAACTGCAGAGAGGGCCTATCTAGACCGGGGGTCCACAACCTGTGGACCGTGGCCCACTACTGGGCTGTGGCCTATTCAAAACTGGGCCGCGTGAGTAGTGGGCTGGTGTGCATGCGAGAGCAGTGGGCATGCATGCCCGCCGCTCACACAAATGAAGCTTTGTGCATGGGCATGTGTGCGTGCCTGCTCCTCTCACAAAATTATTCCCTCTTTCCCTCTGCACACACACACACACACACACACACACACACACACACACACACGTTGCACCAGTCTGTCAACCCAAAAAGGTTTGGGAACGCTGATCTAGGCAAGCACAATCATTTTGTCTTTGAATCTAAAGCTTTGCTAATTTTCTATACAGTTTGTGTTACCACCTTCATTGGCTTATGGTTGACTCAGCCTTTCATCCTTCTGAGGTTAGTAAAATGAGGACCCAGATTGTTGGGGGCAATATGCTGACTCTGTAAATTGCTTAGAGATGGCTGTAAAGCACTATAATGCTAAGTCTAAGAGCTATTTCTATTTCTAAGTGCTCTTGCTCTTTGGGTGGGTTCCATTACAGAAAGCTGCTGAAAAGTGAGCTAGGTGGAGCACATTAATTCTCGTAGTATGCATTTTGGATCTTCCTGCACAGTGGCTCAAGTAGTATTTCTATTGTGAACCCTCATAAAGGCCTAGTAAAGCATATTTGGTATTCAGTTTTGGCTAAAACAATGATCTGGTATTTATCATGTGCTTATTGTGACTCTTGGTTTGCATATTCCCCTGCTTCTTTATTTCATTTGTTTAGCCAATTGGAATGTAGGCATTTGTCTATAATGAAGTCTAATAGGGGAACCAGAAAGCACCTCTTATGTTGGTCAAATCACAATGTTTGACATGTAAAATGAAATTAAAGAATGGAAGTTGCTTTCCTGAAGTACACGGAGGCACACATGTATGTATGTATGTACTGTATGTGTGTTTTGTCTTAATTTATTTAAAAGACCTACATATGGCCACTTATCTTAAGCTGCTCTGGATAGCTAATTGAGCTGACTGATCTTAAAGGTTTGGAGCCTGTATTTATTCTGTACAGTGGACTGATTGGTCTGGATTCCTAGGACAAAAGGGGTGCGTTCCAGAAGAGTAAGAGACTGCTCACTCAGATAGTTTGTATGAGAGAAAGAGGGTGAAACCATCCCCGTCTAATAGTTCTCTGTGTCTAGCTTGTGCAGATAGCAGACTGCTTTAGTTTGGCAAGATTCTTTCTATAGGTGTGGAACATTAAAGAAATACCATAAGATCTGTGGTAGCGCAGTGGTTAGAATGCAGTATTGCAGGCTACTTCTGCTGACTGCTGGCTGCCTGCAATTTGGCAGATTGAATCTCACAAGGCTCAAAGTTGACTCAGCCTTCAGTAAAATAAGGACCCAGATTGTTGGGGGCAACATGCTGACTTTGTAAACTGCTTAGAGAGGGCTGTAAAGCACTGTGAAGTGGTATTTAAGTCTAAATGCTATTGCTATTGCTACTTGCAAGAGCTTCCATGTGCCTTTCTTGATTAGGATGGGTGGGACTGATATTCTTGGTTATGCAGGTAAATTCTTAGATCTGTTTTAGTTACATCTTTTTTTACTCCCAGTGCCACTGTCTTATGGCTAGAAAAGGATCTCTTCAATTAGTTCCCTATTTTTCCTATGTCCTCTTTTAAATCTCTGCTTCTCACTTGAAACTTTAATAGAGATTTATTTTTTTCTCATAACCATGATGCAAAATAATCCTCCCTTGCTCCATTCTAGCTAACTCTTTATTGACTTCTAGCTCTTTCTCTTCACCTTTGCCCTGCCTTACTTGATATTTCTATCTTTTAAGCAGGTCAAGATAACCTTCTTCCTACTGCACTGTAACTTTAGATTGGAAAACAAAGTTTCTCTCAGTTGTTTACAAAGAGAATTAAAACTTTTCCCATGGCATTTTTTTTGCAAAGAATAGAGTAACATTTTAAATTTTGTGTGTCTCCTCAAATGAGGGCATTTGCTTATGGTTATTTGCACAATTGCACTGAGGTGTCATCAATCTGTCTTATATGGCTCACTTACATTTTGGTTAGCATTCTCCAATAACTGCTTTTAAGCATTTGATTTTGATTGCTAAGGGAAAAGAAAACCATTTAACATAGGGAAAGATTGGGCCTTGGCAAGCTGAGATAACTCCTTAATGGTTTAGCTTCTTATATACCACATTTCCAGGGCAACAAGGACATTCTGTGGGAAGAAAGATGCAACATTTGGCTTAATGTCTTAGTTCTCATTGTCACTCACTTGCCTTAGAGAATTATAATTAGACTTCAGTCCTAGTCCTTGCTAAAAATATGGAACATATCAAGGACATTGTTTCTAGATGAAAGAAGTACGTCCAATAAAACTAGCAAACAGCTTATCTAACAATCCATTTTTAGAATGACTTATTAAACTGAAGTCTTCTTGCCTCTCCCCATCCCATTCAGAAAATTCCCAATGGGCAGTAAATACCATTTGGATTCTATGGTCATATCACAGCTCTTTGCTTTTATAAGTCATTCTAGCATAAATTGTCTGGATGAAATTCATAAAGGAGCTTATAGTTCAAAGAATGGAGAAGCTGATTTCAGCTTTAAAATAAATACAAAAATCTCTTATCTGTTCATATTACAGTAGTCATTTGCTATACTCCTTGAAGAGTGACCTCTGCAAAAACAGAGGAAACTAGAGGTGGCAGGCAAAAAAAGAACTCATAAGAGTTAGAACTAATTCTACTAAATTAGTGGGACTTCTGAGCATTTAAAATGATAATTTTTCATCTGAATTGCAAGAACTTTCAGTAGGAATGCTTCATTATTGGAAAAAGGACTTGGGGTCTTTGAGGTCACCGACCTATGCTCCTTGTCTTTGTACAAAGGTTTTTGTATAATCTTTTTAAACTCAAGGTGAGAGAGCTTTTGTTAATGGTCCTTGACATATTCTGAACTATTTAACTTTATAATCTTGAAATTCCAGGAGGTTTTCTTTTTAAATTAATCATGAATATATGAACTTTTAAAGTGAATTATTTTAACTTTGTTGAGTATAATTTTTATATATATCTAAAGATTCACTTTGGTGCACATTTGAATTTTGACAATTACAAGATGGTACTCATACTAGATAGAAGAAGGAAGGAAAGAAGGTAGGTAGGAAGGAAAGATTATTAAACAATTCCAGATATTACTTCTACTCTGTTTTCTGTGCATTAAGTCCTTATTCAGATTCTGAAGGCCATAAAAATGTTCCTGGTAAACATCAGTAGAGTCAGTAATGCTTACTTAGAGATACCCGCCATGTATCATCTTCTTTTTGAAAAGGCATATGACAAAGAAAGGGTTAGTTGTACTAATAAGAAGTAAGCATTAATTTAAAGAAGCCCAGTACTGGGCATAATCTAATCATTCATTTACTTCTTCATATGTTGGACCTGCAACTCTTTTAATTCCAAGCCAGAAATACATCTGGAAGCTATCAAGTTGGGGTGGGCTGCATTACATCACAATAATTATCACAGTAAGGACAATTTCATCCTGATCAAAACTACTGATATTGAATTTTCAAAGAAATTCAAGACATATCTGATTGTAAAAGATCTATGAGAAATAGTAACCTAAACTGGTTGAAAAAAGTAACATTGCAGATAGCTCAACTACAGTTTCTTAAAACACACACACACAAACACACAGTGGAAAAAATGATTCATAAATAACTCACAAGAAATATTTGAATGGACATTTTTTTGTCCCATCTGTATTCTCATGTAGTAAAATGTTCTAGTACACAGCCTAACGCTGTTTGTATGTTTGTTTGTTTGTTAGGTACAAACAACCAGATCCACATGTAAAAAGTTTGATTAGCTATTTTATTGCTGAAAGAGTATGGATAGGAATCTTCTCAGACTGACAGTTTGCACCTGGGTAAGGTTAGATAAGTTTCCATGGCATTCAAGGGGAGGACAGACATTGTCCTCTTGTGACCATATAGGAATTCCAGACTAATTCCACATTTGTCTCCTCCCTCTGGCTTGGCCAGTCTCTCTCCAACATTATAAAAATTATATGCCACCCACCTCACTATCCAAAGTAACTCTGGATAGCTTACAATACAATAAATAAATTCAACACCAAAAAACCAACTACAGTTTCTTAAAAAACATACACACACACAGTGGGAAAAAAAACCCTGTATAAATAAATGATATAGTATTAAATAACATAAGCTTCCAGTAACTCAATTCTAGGAAATTAACCCCTGGGTGAAATGTTTGTACCTTTGGAGTTTTCATTGTCTGAAGAACTAGAGTGAACAAAACATAATAGTCTTCCTGTACTTAATATATTCCTTGTCTTTTGACATACTTCCCTAGGGCATTCTTAGAAACCATTTTAAAAATTTCAAATAAACCCTTTCTAGAGGTTATTTCCCAATTTCATCACTTCACGTTGACCTAGTTCATATTTTGTGCTGAATAATCGGTGATTTCTTTAGTTTTTCTCTTAGTATGTTATATAAATTCTTCTGTAGAATGAATAAGAAGTTTCTGTAACAACTGAATGTTGAAAAACAGAGTAGTTTAGAGTCCAAATCTTATTCTGATTATAGATCGGCGTAAGATCAGAAAAATTATGCTTATTCTAATAATGTTAAACTTATGACATATAAAATGTGAAACATCTAAAATAGCAATAGAAAAGGAAGTGGGACATGGTGGCATTTGGCTTCTGTACTTATGTGACTTATATTGCAAACATTATAAAATGATAGGATTGAAAGAAATGCTGAAATCAAAATTCAATTAACAATCTGAGACAGTATGCAGATAATACCACTATTAGTTAGCAGCAAAGAAGAATTAAAGGGAACTCATTATGAAACTGGAAACTGAAAATGAAAAGAAATAATTCCAAGTTCATATCAACCTGCATGCTTCACTAAGATATAGAGTTGATGGTAAAGAAATAATGGTTGTAGAAAGTTTTATTTCCTGGAGCTCAAGAATAAAGTTGGAAGTGTGTTAGAGAATTAAAGATGAGATTAATTTTAAGAAAGAAGGCAATAACAAACTTAAACAATAACATAAAGGATATTTCATTGATAACAAGTTCAGCATAGCTCATGCAGTGGTAGTTATAGGAAAACTAAGTAGTAAGATTAAGAAAAGGGATATATGATCTTGAATTGTGGATCTGGAGATAGTTTTTGAGAATACCGATGACAGCAAGGTGAACCAAGCAGGACTTCTTGCTTCCCTGAAGCAAACAGAAAGTCACATACTTTGAGCAGCACATAATTGTTTAGGGAAAATATTATGTTTGGCAAGATTAAGGATAGTAGGGACAGGTAATGAATATGTTGGATATATGGGATCAAAGATGTTACTGAAATATCCTTGGAGGAGCTATAGGTTATTGCTGAAGGCAGATTGAAATGGCAAATATTTGTCCATTTCTTAGGTGTCAGGAGTAAAGTCGGATTTAATGGTGCCTAACTATCCAAAGTTGAGTGGATTCAGCCATTGTGGTTGGTAAGCTATACTTATGATATGTCACACGAAGCTAGACACGTGCAATTTTTGAAAAACAACAACCACATAGCTGAATATAAAATGTCAACTCTATTTATTTCTGAATTCAGTTGAGGTGGCCTAATGTGGAATAGTTTCAGGAAGACTTCCAATTTGAGTTACAGTATTAGAATTACACAGCATAAACTTAAAAAAATCCATTGTTTCAAGCTGGACCAATTAGGAGTGTTCTATTTCAATCTAATGGAGGTACTGAACCTCCCTGGCCATAGTGTTCAAGGATCAAAGTTGTTCTTCTGTTCTCAGCAAATTGTGCCATCCAACTTCCTTCTGGTCATAATAATTTAAGCTGCCTTTTAGAGCAAGGGTATTGCTCTTAAGAGCATGAGGGTTAGCATTAGAGATTTTGTCATGAAACCACTCTTTCCATATTGAGTTCTAGAGTATATCTGGCCATTTCCAGAATATTTGTATTAGCTACAATTTCTATCAGTCATATATAAGGCTGTTACTCAAGGCTTTATCACACAACCTGAATGGTCTATTCCATATCAGCATGCCAACCGGTATAGACAACTAAAGGAAAAAGTACAGGTAGATAAACATTCTATAATGATAAAAACTATTGTCTCCTGAAAAAAAAAGACTCCAAAATCTATTCTCTGCTTTCATTAATGTGTGCATTTAACCAATGACAGTAAGTTGTACAGCAACGCAACACCTTCTATCTTCTTCCCTCACTTTGCTATGCCACATTTATCCCTTCATGCATTCATAAATAAAAATCATTAGTCAAATTGAGATGGAATAGGAGTCTTCCCTCTGGATTTAAAAGACACACATTGTTTCCTAAAGAAAAGGAAGGAAAAGATCCAATGTTTTCATTTCCTAATAAAAGGAGCAGCTCAACAAGAGGCCACAGAGAGGTGCTATAAACCTACTATCAGGGTTTGAAGCTGTGGCTGCAGAGACCAGATGGAGTTTCTCTGAACGCTTCTCGAATTGGGATTCCTGCTGACTTTTGTACTCTTCCTTTTATTTTCCTAATATCTCTCCTAGCACTCATCATGCCACAGCAGGAGTTCAGCAGTCTGAGCTTAAAATAATGAGATTGGCAACTGACAGTAACAAGTCAAGGGAGATTTACTTTACACAATGCTTTCAGACAGAAAATTTAAATAACCATCATCTCTCTTTTTCCTCTCCCTTTTGAAAGTAAATAACACATTTGTTTGAATAAATGAGTGTTTGCAGGACTCAATTTTGGAAATCAGTTTCTGAGGACCCAGCCATGCAAACAGGTATGTAGATATGATTTCCCACATTAACACTTTATTTCTTGGCTATATCACCCACCTGGTTTGTTTAAAAAACATTAATAATGTCATTTTCCCTTGCAGGATTTGAAGTGAAATGTGAATGATTATAAGGAAACAAAGGCTATGAATGGCACCCATCCTTGACAGCTCTAAAAACTTTCAGCGTGTAAAATCACATTGGCATTCTTAGCCAACTTGTCCTTTCCTGAGATGTGACTAAATTGCTTTGCACTTTCAGCCTACCTGGACTGAAAGAAATGAGATAATGGCCATAAAAACTCACAGGCAGAGTCAGATGTGAAGGGAAAAAAACATTTTTGTTCAAAAATAGTGATCTACATCTCTCGCCTTTCTCCTATTCTTGGCTTTTGGTTTAAGAAATAATGGCTGTCTTTGCACAAGCCACAAACTAGTCAAACATACTTTAGCTTACCATGTTATCCAAACCCAGCCACATCAGTAGAGTCATGGGAGGTCCAGGGCAGTCAGATGGAACTGCTGTTTTCAGGTAACTACATTGTTAAATTGTGGAATTCATTGCCAATAACCACAGTAATGTTTGTCAATTTGGTTTGAAAATGGACAGGTTTGTGGAGGATTTATCTAGCAATGTCTAAAATGTTATGGCTGTTCTTCACAGCAGTATGTCTTAAATACTGGCTGTTGGGAGGCAACATTTTATGGGGGGAATATCGTTTCCCATGCCAGCTTTGTAAGTTTCTCCAAAACATCCAAATGGCCACCATATGATATAGAATACCAAAAATATATGGGCTAGTTCAGGGGTGTCAAATTCACAGTGTCACATTGTTGTCATGTGATGTGTCACAACTTTTTTCCCCTTCGCTAAACTGGGGGTGGGCATGGCCAGCAGGTGATGTATCCGGCCCATGGGCCACGAGTTTGACACTCCTGGGCTAGTGGCTTGATTGGGCAAGAGGTTTTCTTAAATTCTTATGATTAACCAGTGATAAGTATGTTGTGTGCATCCAGAAAACTGGGTGGAGTAAACTGGCTTAGATAACCATATATGAGAATGTCACATATTACAGCTAAAGTGGGCTTCTCTGTGTGCATTGGTCATGACAATCATGTAGGATTTCCTTAGTTCTTAACACTGACTGGGAGCAGAGATAATTCAAAGGGCAAGTTGAAAAGGATTTAAAAAAAACAAAAACAAAACATAGAGCAAAATCTAGTGAATATTCAAGATGAAAGTTGTCTTGGACTTTTAAGGTCTCACAGCTAACACTGAAAATGAAGGAACTTCTGACTTGTAGAGACTGAAAGAATAATATAAAACAGCCAGGCTCCAGGGAGTAACTCACTAAGTAAGCAAAGAGGGTAAGCAAGCAAGAGTTTGTCAGGAAAGTTTAAAAAGGAATGCCTATTTTTTTACCCTCAAGATTTAATAATTGACTCATCTGAAAATCTGAGGCTTCTATTTCTCTGTTTAATTCAACTTTAGCTTGTGAAAGTACATCAGTAGATGTAACTTGCAAGGCCTATAGTAAGCTTGTTCTTCTGTCTGAAAACGATTTTGGGATATATTTATAATGAAATTTATAGCAGTCCTTAAACAAAAATTCAAAGGATTGGAGCAGCAAATAGATATACTTCAGCTAGTAAGAAAGAACAAAAGTTTATCAATTCAAACAAAGAAAGATCTATCACAGAAACTGTTGGTAGACACAACTCTCTGAAGGGAAAACAGTCAGATAGAGCAGCAAGCCTAACAGTGGAGAGTAATAACTAGAAGCAAGAGGCATAGAGGATATTTTACATCCTTGGAACTGAAAAACAATTTTCAGACTCTGATAAAACTAGCTCTGAGTGCTCAGAGAAGAAAAAGAAATGCTGCTGAATGAGAAAGGACAATAGATTCCTACAGGGCAAAAGGATACAACTGAGTGCTATAACAAAGAAAAGGAAGAGTTGTGATAGTCCACAGCTCACTTCTAAAAGGAACTGAAGCAAACGTATACTGACCAGACGAAAAAATAGGAGCAGGGATGTTGACATAATTTTCAAGATTTATCAGGTCCTTTGACAATTATCTCTTCATTGCTAACACATATGAGACTAAAAATATTGCAAAGAACATCGACAACATATCAATGCAGGCTTGAAAATCTTGAACTAATGTTCAATAACCTGGGAATACAGACAGGATTTTCATCCATCTCTTTAGTTCTAAAAAGGACCTAAAAGGGAAATAAGAATGCTGCAAATCAGTGACTGCCTACACAAATGGGGTCAATGGGAGAAATCTAGTTGCTGGGCTCCTGGTTTGTGTTATGTGATGAACTACTAAGAATCAAATGGGGTGTACCTCACAAAGACTAAAAAAGTTTTGGGGCAAAGTGCTGCAAGCTTGGTTAGGAGGGCTTTAAATTGAATCTGGATGTACAGAAATGAAAATCTAAAAGGGGACTTCAGTTATAAGTCACATATATAGTGGAAAATGGAAGGTTTGCTGAAATGGGTCTGTTTAAATTACTCATTGATATTCAGAAAAGAAAAATATAAATTCCATGCACACACTGATATTTAGAGGGTTCATCAGGGTTCATAGGAGACTGAGGTATTTTCCTTTGTGTATCCAAGTAAGCTGTTGCATATGAGTGTGTGGGTACCTGTTTAATGTTTATATGTATGTGCACACTTTCTCACCAGGGATTGATGAGGGTGAATTCATGTGTGTTGGCTCTATTTATTTGTAAATGCAAGGCTCTACTCTATATGCTTTGCATCTGTGTCTGTTTCCACCCCCCCACCCCCATTGCACTGTATCTCTCTAGTGTGAGTATATCTGTATTCTGGAAAGCACAGAGTGGGCTGCATATACTATTTTTGGTTCAGATGATCAGAAGGAAAGGGGACTTGATATGATGGGGGGGGGGGTTGAGTTGCTTGCCTATTGTATGAAAGAAGGCACTGAAGGTCCCCCCCCCTTATATTTATTTTCCTAGTTTCCCCACTACCCCAATGTGGTCCTGTTCTGTTTCACTTCTGGTGATAGATTGCCAGATAGACAAGTCCCAGCATGCTTTCCTTCCAAATTCCATTGGGCAGGAATGGAAATAATAAAAAGAGGCACATACAGAAAATGAAAAAAGACCAGCTCAAAGAAGAGAACCAGACAGACAGGATGGAAACATACCCTAGTATATGAATGATCTTAGGTTAGTGAAGGATTATAAAAACAGTAAGGAGAAGTAAAGAAAGAGGAAGCCACCAAATATGTTCACAATAAAAAGAATCAGTACACTGGCTGCTCTGCGAAAGCAGTAAAATACAGAGCTATACAAGATACAAAGGCAGGGCTATTAAGTTCATAGTTGGGCTTAGCCTTCTCCAATTAAAAGAACTAAAAACAAACTAGGATATTATAAGGAACAAGATGAAGGGACAGGACTGCAGTTTAAGATTGACAGAAACATTGTCAGAGAATTATCTATTTTGAATGAGTTAAATTTCTAGGAGGAGATTAATTGCATCTGGGGATACTGAAGAAAGTAGCTGGTGATCTAGTTGAAATCTTACCTATTATCTTTGAGAAATTTAGAAGTGGTGACTTGTGGATAGATTGGGGGAAAATGGAAATAGGGCGATCCTAAGAATTACACACCAGTCAGTCAGACACGGATGCTTTAGGAGATGCTAGTTGAAACAAAAAGAGAACTTCTGGAGTGAGAGAAGTTCCCTGAAGATGGGCTCCAGCATGAACCTGAAAGCTTGGAAGAATAAACCTTTGATCCCGATGACCGACTCAGATTGGATATTGCAACATTATCCCGAGACACGCACATTTGCCTTCATTCATGAGAAAGAGATCAGTTTATAAGCACCATAAAGCAAAATAATAATTACCATCAGTCAGCACAGATTTCTTAAGGTCATTCCAGAATTATTATTTTTTTTAAAAAAACAAGGCATCTTCCTTAATAGATTGAGGAAATGCTGTGCAGATAATAACCCTTGACTTTAGCAAAGCATTTCACAACAGTACTCTATGATATACTGATTATCAAACTAGTTAAAGGTTGTCTGGGTGGCATGATAATTAAGTGGATACCTAGGGGGCTTGAAAATCATACTCAAAGAGTGTTTATCTGTGGTTCCTCATCAATTTGGAGAGAGGAATCAAGTGTGCTCCTACAGGGCTCTTTCCTGGGTCTTCTGCTTTTCAATATTTTCATTAATGACTTGGATCAAGAGGTGGAGGGGATGCTTATCAAGGCTGCAAATAACATAAATCTGGATAATGTAGCTAATACCTAGAGAACACAAATGAAATTCAAAGATATTTTAGAGAAATGTGCTGATAGTAACATAACGAATTTTAATGGACACAAGGTGAGCGTTCTTAACTCAGGAAACTTCATCAATAAGGAAATACATCTGTAGAGGATGATAGAAATCTACCTTGGTGATAGTACTTTGTAAAAGATTTTAGAATAGCAATTGCTCACTGAATGTAGCAGTATGATGTAGCTACAAAGTGGTAAATACAGTTTTAGGCTGTCTCAACAGAACTATAATTTCTAAATCATGGGAAAAAACTTTCAGCTATTTTGGCTTTGGTCAGATCCTATTTCAGAGTGTGATTCTGGGCACTGTATTTCAAGAAAGATTTAGAAAAATAGGGAATGATTCAGAGAAGGCCAAGAGGTGTAGTTCTGATCAAAGAACTAAGAATAATCCAGTGAAGGCACATTAAGGGAGATGTTTTATTTTATCCTATTGAAAGGAGAATGTGGTAACTGTCCCCAAATAACTGAAAGTATATAAGCTTTTGGAAGAGCAAGAGAAGAAAATCTTTTGTTTTGGAGTACAGAACCCAGATAATGATGTTGGGATCTTAGTTATCTTACAGAAATTTCATTACCAATATAAGCAACATTATCAATACTTTGACATAAGGGAATAGAGTTGTTGACTTTTGATGTGTCATCTTTACTCCCTTTTGTTATCTTCACTGAAATTTTTGCCTTGATTGATAATGAAACATCTGCAAGAAGAAAATCATGCCAGGAAGCACCAAGATTCCAACATCTCAACTCTGAGCTATGTATTCTCTCCTCTAATACTACAGAATTAAGTTACAGAAAGTCAGATTCTCTTAAAAAGCCCTTCCAAACAGCAGGAACAATTTGACAGTGAGAACAATTACTCAGAGAAGTGGTGGGCTGTGCTTCACTGAATGTATTGAATCAGTAGTTAAACAGCCATCTGTCTGAGATATTTTAATTTGGATTTCACCACTGGCAGTGGAATAGGATGATATGGCCCAAATAGTTCTTCCATTTCTATGATTTATTCAAACTTATTCAGGCCATCCCTTGGAACCTGAGGCAAATATGAGTGCCCTAGTATAGTTTGCTTCTTCATCTAAAGACAGAATAAAGCTTACTCCATTACAAGTATAGTTCCCTCCCTACTTCCTTACACAAATAAGAGCTGTGGAACTCATAAGATATGGGTGGGGAATTATCACTTCTATTCTTTTCCAACATCTGCTGGAGGCAGTTAATTCACGATGTCTAATGGTAGGGCGGCTCTGGAGATTATAGTAATGAAATCCAAGGTCATCCAGCAGGTCAGGATGAAAATTCATGGATAGGGAGAAGAATACCCTAAAGTCTTGGCTAACAACAACAACAACAACAACAACAATCAACCATGCAAAAAAAAAGTTTAAATCCCTCCATTTCATTCTCATAGAAAACTAACACTGGAGGGAGGGGATTTTTTTTATTACATCACACTCATTACAATAGATTTATAGAATGTTCAATAAATATGTTTGTTGTTTTTTTACATTTCAGAGTCCCATCAGGGAATGTAGATTCCAAGCTACTTGCTTTGTTTCATTGCATTTGTGAACCAGCTGCTAATACTGTACATAGCTTTGTCTGATCTGAGGATAGGACAGATTGTCCAGATGTTAACACAGTGGTATCCTCTACAGAAAATGGAGATGAGAATGGAGATTGGCCCCCATTCTTTCTCTACTGCCACTTAAGGTCAAACAAGTTTGAATTCTGTGAACTATTTTCAATCTCGGGATGCACATTTTTTTTCCTAATGAGACAAATACTAGCTTCCCAGAGTGCTTCACATTGCTTAACTAATGTTTCTGTGTGAAAGAGAGAGAGATTTCTCTTTCCCAAATCACAGTAGTCCCAATTTAATTTACCCTACCCCCATCCTTAAAAGAAAAATACCCAACCAGATTCCATTATCATACTTGTTTTAATTTTATTGCTATGATACATTATGTATAAATATGTGTGCATATTATATTTTTGTAATATAATGTATGTAGGATTTTTGCAGATTTTTTTCCAGATAGCTCAGCTTTAAAGATATTATCTCCAGTGACCATCATGAAATATTATCTTTCACTTACAAGTATCGTAGAACTTTGATCTGCTAGCCAATTACATGTAATGTGTATCATTGTTTTTTGTTGCAATGCTCTATCAGCAGTTTTCTTACCAGATGTACATCCTTCCATTGATGTACAGTATGTGATCCTTGCCTATCATCTATAACGTGTTTCATAGAATCACAAAATCACAGATATACAGAATCATAGAATCATAAAGTTGGAAGGGACCTTGGATGTCTTCTAGCACAATTCTCTGCCTAAGGCAGGAATCCTCATACCATCTGGGACAATTGGTTGTCCATTTTTTTTTACCCTTCAGCAATGGAGCATAAAGAACTGTGGGGATTATGGGCCTTCTTGATAGCTGGCAAACCACATCAGGAAGGGTCACGTCAACACATGCATCCACTCTAGATAATCTGCAGCTGTGAGAAACAGCACTTAGATATCTTTAAGGAAATGAGTCTAAGGAAGTCAGCTGAATGCAACACAAGCTAAGCATGAAGGTATCACAAGCACACCCAAACATATGTTAACCAATTGTTTATGTACAAGTAAGATCAGATGAGTTTTTGGTACCCTATCCGCGACTGCGATGAGCAAGCGGTGCTAAATAAAAAGGGAGCTCGGACATCTGTTCGGTGTGTCCTCCCGCAACTGAAACTCCTTGTGTAATCTGCCTGATCATTTGAATGCAACATTTTTTGTTTTTGTTTTATATTGTATGTGATTTTAGCACTGTTGCTAGCCACTCAGGACTGTGTGCAATAAGTTTGGCATTTATACAAATCTTTTAAATAATTAAATAAATGCAACTGGTTAAGGAGGTGTATTGATGGCAGAACTAATGAACAGAGCAACAGCTTTGATTGAGGTTACCGATTTCTCCTCTTGTAAAGGTACATTTCAAGATAAATGGGAAGTAGTACCCTTTATCTTGAAGTGTCTAGACATTGGACAAAAGTGAGTGGGAGAGAAGTAAGTAGATGATCCTACCAGTTCAATACAAGAGTTCTAGATTATTGCAATCTTTCCATGTGCTCAACAATACAAAAGCTATGTAGAGTCAAATGGAAACAATTGGTGGTTTTACGAATAGTCTAGACAGGAAACCATAAGCCTCTCTTAGTGAGAAATGTGCTGTGAGCTTCTCTAGAAAAAAATCCAGTGTGATAATTATTTGCTGCTACCTGTCAGGAGTCTGGTAGCACCTTTTCAGACTAGCAAATGTGATTGAAAGGCATACGTTTTGTGGAAC
This sequence comes from Oxyrhabdium leporinum, assembly GCA_032468155.1. Lineage (NCBI taxonomy): Eukaryota > Metazoa > Chordata > Lepidosauria > Squamata > Cyclocoridae > Oxyrhabdium > Oxyrhabdium leporinum. The sequence goes on along the minus strand of JANHFL010006807.1, from coordinate 198,666 downwards.
ACTTTGCCCTGAGCAAGAGTTCCCATCCCAGACAAAGGGCTGCCCAACCTTTGCTTGAAAACTTCCAGATATGGAGCCCTCATAGCTTCAAAAGGCAGGCTGTCCTACTGCTTAATATTTCTCATGGTCAGGAAATGTCTTCTTATTCTGAATTTAGAGCTCCCTTGGTAAAGCTTCCATCTTTCTTCTCCTACCCTTGAAAGCTCTGGTGGATAAATCCACACTTTTCACTATAACAATATTTGAAGTATTTAAAGATTACCATCATATCTTCCCATAGCCTAAACATCCTAAGTTGAGTTCACTGTTCTTCATAGGATTTAACCTCTGAGCCATTTAGGCATCTTCGTGGTTCTTTTCTGCCTTCTTTTTCGTTCCTCAGTGTGAACAATCTCTTTGTATTATGGCAGCCAGAAACTACCAACTCTCTTATAACCATTCATTTCCTTGTCCATATTACCCATTTCTTGTAATCTAATGAAAGTAATCGTTTCAAGCATGCTATAAATAAGCATTGTTGGTATATAGTTTCAGCTACACTTTAAATAGAAATGGAAGTGCTCTCAGAAAGCACCAGGTATGATTGTCTTAGAACACAACTGGGATCAAATTACTTTTTGGGAAAATCACAGAGAATAGTCTCTGATCTTTCCATTTTTTAGCCCAACGCTCCAGAGTTCTCTCGGAAAGAAGTATTTTCTGTGCAACAGTTACTGCTTGGGGGGGGGGGGGGGGGGGGGGGGGGGGGGGGGGGGGGGGGGGGGGGGGGGGGGGGGGGGGGGGGGGGGGGG
>JANHFL010006807.1:186129-197775 GCA_032468155.1 Oxyrhabdium leporinum | reverse complement strand
AAGAAAGAAAGAAAGAAAGAAAGAAAGAAAGAAAGAAAGAAAGAAAGAAAGAAAGAAAGAAAGAAAGAAAGAATCTGGCTCTGTTGGGTACCTTGATGAATTATCTGATTCCTCCCTCTGGGTGACAGCCAGAGGAGGAATTGGTGGGGGATTAATGAAGAGAGCCCTCCTCTTGCTGGTGGGAGTGGCAGGGAGGTAGGTTTTGAATGGGTTTTAATGTGTGTACATGCATGGCAGTGGGTGGGAAAGTGAAAGCTGGGGGCCTTGTTGATGCTAAGAGTAATTGGAGCAAAACTGTTTAGGGTGCTTAATGTTCCCTCTCTATATGCAGTTATTACATAGAACATTCTCAGTCCCAGATCTTGGCAGATTTGGTATGGAGGATGGGGCTATTATTGTGGGGTGGTAGCAAGCCAGAACCTCATGGTTATATCAAACACGGGGAAATATGGCAAGAGTCAGGGAGTAGACTGCCTTCAGGACCACAGAGTCATTGTCTCATAATGGTTCATAATGGTTCTAGGTTCCAGCTCCTTGATCTCAGCCCCAACACCAGCAGACCTTCAACAGCCAAAGACCAGGGCTGTTACTGAATGCCAGGTCATCTGTAACAAAGTCTCCATCATCCATGATTGGATCATAAATGAGATAGCCAACCAGGCATGTATTACTAAGATCTGGTTGGGTTCTAAAATTGGGAGTGTGGCCCTTTCTGAAATTTACCCAGCTGGTTTCAAGTGGGGCATCTGTCAAGATTCTGAGAGCAGGAGTGGAGGTGTGGTGATTGTCATTAGAGAACCTCTTACAGCTTTCAGGGGCTCTGCCCCTTAGGTCATCAAATGGGTGTTCAGGTGTTCAGTAAATTGATATCTAGGGATTAATTGGGATTGTTGCTATTGTACCAGGCCCCCTGCTGCATAGCAGCCTCCCTCATCCTCCATAGCTCAATTTTTGGGTTGGCAGTAGAGTTCCCAGTATCATGGTTCTTGGGGAGGGGGGGGCTTTAAACTACCTTTCCTAGTAATGGGAAACTGAGGTGTCTCAGGAGTTCATGATTTCCAGGACAGCCTTGGGTCTATCTCTATCCCAGGTCATCCAGAGCCCAACTGAGGGCAGCGATCACACTCCAGATTTTGTGTTCCTGTTAAGCCAGTGGCAATATGATCTGAAATTGGGGGAAGTTTAAGTGTCCCCTTTATCATGGCCAGATCACACCCCAAATTTCTATAGAATTTTCTAGTGTCACTATTTATTTCAGGAAGGCTGTACCCATTAGATTGGTCCATTCATGGCAACTGATGGTCTCCCAAGAATTTTAAAGGGAATGGAACCCTGTTGGTTCTGCTGCATGGTTCATCCAAAGCCACTAGGTATAAGAGGGCAGCTGGTGCCTTGGATCCGATTACACCCATGTGACCTCTCCTGTCTCAGAGATCTTGTCAATGCCCATGGCTCACAGAGTTGCTGAGAGAGATGAAAAGACAGAAGAGATATCTAGAGCATCACTTCTGTTTATCAAAATATTAACTTAACCAAACATGAGTTAGAACTGCTATTAAAGTCTAATTTGTGGCGGTAGGGTTGGTGAAGCAGTAGTACTTCTTTGTTCTTACTGCATCCACAGATTGCCACCCGAAAGCTCTATCTTGGGCGATGCAAACCCTCTTGGGTAAAGGGTGTGTGTAGGATCTCTTACAGGCACAATCAAAGACATTTGTGCAGCATCTGCTGGATAAAGTTATTCAGATGCATTCTCAGTTAGATTCCGGCCTTGTTTGTAGATTTGGAGGAGATGCTTAGGGCGGAGTCTAGTAGAGTTATCTGGGAAAGTTTTGAACTTGTTGGACCAGAAGAAGTGAAGAGGTGCCTTAGGACTGTGAACTCAGCCACCTATTCTTTAGATCTTCCTGGCTGGTTGAAGTGACCCAGGGGTTATCATGTGAGCAGGATCTAGCAGTTGGCGTTTCTTTTTTGAGTGAGGAGATTGTTCCTCTATTTCTTAAAGAGCCTTACTTCACTCCTTCCTCAAGAAGTCATTGCTGGACCCCACCACACTGGACAATTATCATCCAGTATTTAATCTCCCTTTCTTGGGGAAGGTGATGGAGAAGTTGGTTGTATAACAGATTCAGAGGGCTTTGGATGAAGCAGATTTTCCTATCCTTTCCAATCAGAATACAGACCCAGGTATGGGATAGAAATTGCATTGGTCATGCTTTTGGATCACCTCTGGCTTGAGCATGAAGTAGATAGTGCATCCTTACCCTACTTGACTTATTGGCAGCTTTCAGTACCATTGACCATGGTATTCTCCTGGATCAGCTCAGAGAATTGGGGATAGGTAGCAGGGTGCTAGGCTAGTTCACTTCCTTGCTTTTGAATGAATTCCATTTAGTAATGATTGAAGAGGAGATTTCTCAGCCTTGGCCTCTGCTTTGTGATGTACCACAGAATTTGGTGCTCTCTCTCCTCACCACTGTCACTAGGGGGTGAGTTATTATTACTATGGTGATGATTATATATCTCTACCCCTGGTGAATTAAACAATGCCATGAATAATGTATTCTGGTGTCTGGATACTATGAGGATGTGGATGGAGAACGACAGGCTTCAGCTGAACCCTGGCAAGAATAAATGGCTCTAGGTTTTTGGATCACTGGTTCTAGGACAATGCCTTCTTTGGTGATGGATGGGTTTTCACTACTCCAGGCAGACCCAGTGCACAATCTGGGGTCCTCCTGGAGTTACTGTTCCTGCTTGATGAACTGATATCAGTCATGGCTCACAGCAGCTTTATAAACTTAGTCTTGTGCTTAGTCTTGTGCACCAGTTGCACCTGTTCCTGGATCAGCGGGCCTTGCTTACAGTCACTCATACATGCCTGAATCCCTTTCAGAGTAGAATACTGCAGTGTGCTTTACATGGGGCCCAAGAAACATTATTCTTCCATAGTATAAAATTAAGAGGTTCTACAGGATTACAGTCACAAACATAAAGAAGAATGGGAAAAGGGATAGGTTGATTATTTGTAAGAAAAGTTGTTGCTGTGTAGAGCAAATAGAGTTAGTGATAGAATAAATGATTTTTAGAAGCAGGAAGAGGCCAGTACTACAGAAGCAAAGATTTATTTTCTTCCAGGCATAGGGAGTAAGGGATGATGGATGATGGATTAATTTTGGTTTTTCCTGTTTTGCAGTTTAGGTGGCCTTAAGCTTTATTACATTCTTTTCCCCTGCCACATTTTTTAAGCTACCTCTGGCTGGTTGGTGTAGTTTCTAATAAAATGAACAGAGTAGATTGAGCAAGGCTGCAGTCCACCAACCCCAGGTTTAAAGGAGGCAACTCATTCCATGCCTGATAAGTTTGTGACAACTGCAAAATGGACCACAGAGAAGAGAAGCCTTTTCTGACACCAAAGCACTCAGGCTTTTAAGACACCATCTATATAGCAATGCTTTGTGAAGGGTTTTTTGTATTCCGCAATCCTAGTCAAATCTGGCTAGCTTTACCTTATCATCATATCTATCCCTTATGCTCTGCTTCACCTATTGATGTTCACTATCATTTTTTTTAATGTTCCCGTGATATTAGCTAATTGAAAGAAGTGTACTAGGCTGAGATCAGAAGTTATTGTTTGTCTAAGGCTGCAGTAGAAAGATGGCTCATCAGCATTCAGCACCAGTTCTGTAGCACAAAGAAAGAGAGATGGGAAAAAAAGGGAGGGGGAAAGAGAGAGAAAAAAATACCCTCAGAATCACAAGCGAAGATAAAAGAACAGCAGAAAGCATTAAAAAAGAAAAAAGAAACAACAGCAGCACCAGCACCCATCTCATTCTGGACTTGGACTCTCTTCTTAATGGATCATCCAGCCACACTAAAACTAGCAGGTGATGCATTCGACAAATAGACCAGGAATGTCATGTTGAAAATAGCACATTTCTACAATAGAATGTTTTAGAGACAGTCGATAACTGAGCTACTAGAAGAGATGTGTTGCAGGAGGAGAATGTGTTAGATATAATATAGCAGCAATTACAATAAAAAAGATGGGAAAATGTTCTGCCTTGCTGTAGTGCTTATTATTTCCATCACTCCACCCAATACCAAAATACACCTTGGACCTCGGCATATTTATTGTTATTTCCCCTTGTTCCTGGCTGACAGGAGTTACTCTCAGTGATTTCAAGATTTCTGTGACTTTAAGCAGGGATTAATGAGCAACAGTAAGGAGCTTCATCGAATCATTTGTTGGAGATGGAGGCGAAAAAAGGCAACAAAGCTCATTAAGAAGACACAGTGCTATTGATCGGACCAGTCCTTTTCACAAATGGGTATTCTCTTCCTCTTCCTCTTTGTTTCCCCATACAATGACTGCAGTGTGCTAAACATGCAAAGTAAGTTCCCCAGCTTGACTAGAATATATGGACTATGAAGGGAAATTTATAGCCTTCCAGTGCTGTGAAGATCTAAAATACCACTGTAAAGTGTTGACATTGTCTTCTGCCTTCCTTGATTTAGGAAAGGAACAGAACTGTGTTCTTCTTTTGTGTGCAAACAGACAGGTGTCAAACTGGGTAAGAGGCTTTATGGCAAGTTACATAGCAGCCATCTGGATGTTTTCCCAGACTTTCCCTTAAACAGACTTTCTGCAGCATTTCCCATTGTAATGGGACGTGGCTCCATTTCAACTGGGAAATATAGTATATATTTGTGTGTATTCTCACCAGTAGGACAAGTGTGTATTCTTTTGTGTAATCTCTGGTGAACTGCATTTAAGTACCACCAACATTTCGTGCCCCATCTTCATTCTTTATAACATGAATACTTCTAGGTTTAATTTGTTTTGGAAAACAATCCCAACTGGCTTTGGGTACTAGATCAGAATGAAGATATACATAGCTCAGTCAGAAGTCAACCTCCTACAGTCCAAACAGCATACCAAGCAAGCACTGCTTTAAACACAAATGTACACAGCTTTACATGCAGGATGGATAGACAGAATATTTGCAGATATAGATTGCACTATGTGTAACTTTTGAGCCAATGTGAAAGTCACTTATGCAACATGTGCATTATAGCCACAACTGTTGAAACACAGTACTAACAGATTACACCATGGCAGATTTTACATCGCTACTGGGATTACTATGTACGTGTTTCACTATCAGATATCATTATTAATCTGATCTTTCACCTTCCTGCTGATCTCTTGTAAGGAATTTATCTCCCTCCCTTGTCTCCTTGTGCTTTGAGAAACAGTAGGTCTCTAACATTGCCATCAGAACTGACAACTCTGTAGTATCCTTGACCTTTAGGCTAACATTTACTTTTCTATCCTGATACCCAGGGGAATATGTTTCCTAGTTTCTTCTTTGTGCATGGCTAGTTCGAGACAAGGGGATCATCTGCAACTCAGAGCACTCTGGATCAAAGTGGTTTTGATTATTTAAGGCTTTAAAATTGGTGCAATAAGCCTCTGCAGGTAGACCACATATATTGTTAAACTTTATAGTTCTCCTTACAAGGAAAACCCCCGATTAGTCCATCCTTCTCAAGTTCTTTTAAAATGTATTTTATTTATGGCAAATTTTTCTGTTGAAGTAACTAGTTAAATAAAAACTTGCTTCCAGTGTTCCTTCCTGGAAAGCTCTGACTTGGCTCTTACCTGGCAAAATCCATGATGGTGGTTCTATTTTAGTTTGTTTTTCTTGAGGTAAAATAATTTCAGAAATGTTAGGATATAAACAGGGTTGTGATGATTCCTTAGTCATTCCTTCCTAGTCTAGTTAGTCTTAGATTTGTAGACTTAGATCAAATACATCTGAGAGTCCAGATTAGACATTGTAATCAGTTCTACATCCTGGAATACCAAATAGATTATGATAGAATGACGAATGAACTTGTAAAGTCACTAAGTGACACTAAGTTAAAAATGTATATAGAAAAGGAGGAAAGGGACACCTGCAATCACACCTTTTGGGTAAGTCTTTGAGTTTTCCTTTCTGCAAAGTTTGCTATGCTTGTCAACATTAGCTTACAACAAGTAAAACATTATGTGAAGTCTAAGAATGGCGTCTGTGATTAATTGCTTCATAAAAGAGCGTACTCTATAACATTAATTGCATTCCAGCAGAAAGCTTGATCATAACCACATTCCTTGGCTCTTCCTTTGGAACTTCCTACCAAAGGATTACTTTTTGTAGTCTTAGGGTCTGAGTTAGATTAATTAGTTCATTCATTTATTTGTATACTGCTTTTCTTCCAGAAACATAAGGCTGTATATATATCACTACCCTTCTCTATTCTTAAAATAATTATTGCGCTCTGTAATTATTTACTGTACAGAATAGGTTGAGCTCAGTTGAAGGAAAGTGTGATACGAAGATAAATATAAATAAAGCTCAAGGGGAAAATGTTTACTATAACACACGCTAACATTTATAACATCTTTTTTTATAAAGTTCCAGATAATAGGTAACTTGTTAACTGAACTAGAATAAACATTTCCCAGATTTTTATAAATTGTGTTCCTTTTTAGAAAAAAAAAGAGTACATATTTCCTTCTGGTATTTGCTGCTGTAGAGATAAATCTGAACATCACAATGTTTCTCTAATTTAATAGCAGAAAATGCTATTGTCCAAAATTCATACACAAAACTGACCACATATGGTTAAAAGAAAAATAAAGCTTTTATCACCTGCACAATTTCTGCAGCTGCTGTTATTAACTTCCATAGTTGCCATGGAGATAAAATGCTGCTGCATTATTTCTTTATTTAAAGCATTTCACCATGTTCTTCAGCAAAAGAGGCTCCTGGAGCAGCTTGTGTATATGAATAATATTGATCTAATTAAGTATTATATCCTGCCCTTCAAACAAAAGATGTTCTAGAGTGACCCACAAAATATTTTCTATGCTCCTATCTAGCAGAATTGCCTCAGTAGATGGCAGTACCTGACTAAGTTTGCAGTTGTTGGAAAGCTAAGCAGAATCAAATATGGTAGCTTCTTGGATGGGAAGCTATGGGGAGATACTTGTGCTACAAGTTAGAAATGGAAATTTTTTAAAAAATCACCAAAGGAACAGTGAAGAACAGTGCCTATACTTTTGCCAATAATAATGCAAAAAATGTAAGAAACCCCAGCTGATAAGGTCTCAAAGCATAATGACAAATTGTCAGTACTTTTTAAGAAATATTGGAGACTCAGACCTGCAAGCTGGGCATTCATACAGTGGCTGACATCTCACTTACCAAACAAAGTTTATCTGAACTATCTTAAACCGAGATAGTTCCTTAGAAAATCTGCAAAATTTAGGGACTTAGTCCCATTGAAAGAATCCTGCAAAAATTAACTGTATAGCTTTTGTTGCAATACTGTCCTTTGGCTGACACAGTAACAGTGTGATTGTGTTTATCCTAAATGAAGGTTTAACCATGAAGAACCAAAGCAAATCTATTTAATTTTAAAGTCTGCTTATAAAACCAACAATGTTAACTTGACTCATTAAAATATTACTACATGACAAAAACAATTTTCAGTCTGCAAAACCTAGCCATAAGCTTTAGTTTGACAAAAGTCAGCTTAGAAATTTGATTAAACAAAATACTGCAGTACAGTTTTAGAAAAGAGTAGGGTCTCAACCCACATTATTCCCAAGATTATTTTCTTACCCATCTCTTATTAGCTATTTAAAGACTACTTCTAATTACTATTCAGAATTCATACAAAATATCCATAAGCAGGAAATGTAAGATTTAAATGACAGGGACCATAAGAAAAATGTTAACAGTACCTAAGTTGCAGAGAAGTAGATTCTCAAGTACAGTATCTATGCAAGCCTGGCAATTGGACAGAAGACCAGGGTATTTGGCCTTCTGATATCTTATGAAATTGGTCTTTGTAAATAAATAAACACATAAATAAACATTACTAAATAACTATAGATTTATAGTTAGGTAGCCAGAACAGGTATCAAGTACAACATATCAAACATCAAACTATTTCTTGACAGAAGTCATAGGTGTTGATTGATACTCCTGCTCTTAGAAAGTAAATTTGTTCCATTAAGTCCAAGACAGCTAAGTTAGAGAAGTTGGCAGAAATAGATGCTTATGAAAAATATCTTTGTGGATGAGTTAGTAGCACTCAACTATGTCTGATATCTTTGCAGTCACAGACAATGAAGCTCTCAGGGCATCACTTCAAGGAAGAAGCAAAGGATCTCTTAGAAGTGACCAAGTTCTTTGAGAATTTTCTACATTAAAAATACGCCTCAAGGTGAAGAGGTTTCTGATTCAATTGTTACAGACACAGATAAATACGACTGAGGATGTGTCAACCACATGGCTTTATCTAAAAAATTAAAGTTGGTGGATATCACAAATTATTTGGCAGTAGGGTTGGGAATGTAGTTCCAGTGCCCAGCGACATTTGTAAAACAAGGAAAAGTTTAGGTATGCCTAGGAGCTAATTTTATTTGATTTTTTTTCTTCCATTCAATTGTGTCTGATTTTTGGAACTGCCAGATAGCAAGCTGACATATAGGACTGCAAGATGGTTTTCTAAGAATACCATCTTGCAATCTGGGCCAACTGGACAAATCTTGAAAGTCTGATTGAGCCGTGCCTCCTCTCCTTCTTACATGGCTTAATTCATGTTTTATGCCCCCCCCCATTGCTTTGGTCTCTGTCAAGGTGATTTTCTTCACTTTCTCCATCACCTCCAATGTCAGTCTCCATCCCCTTTCTTTATGTCCAGCAAATTCTGAGTTAGGGGTCATGGGAAAAGGACTTCTACAGAGCATATATAGGACTTAGTCCCCTCCTTAAAAATTGTGCTGTACAAATTGTCCCATCTCCAGCCCCTAGGGATTGTTTATTGCTATTCCCTGAATTTTGCTTTAATGTTATTTCCCCAATGAATACTAATTCCCCAATTATTGCTACTTTCTCCTTAATTGCCATTTTTCATTGACAGTTACTTCCCCCACTGAGTGCTTTGTGAATGCTGTTCATGTTTTTAGTGCTATTCTATCCACACTATTTATTGTTTTAAAGGCTATTTTCTCACTGAATTCTATTTTCCTCAATGCTGTTTCCCATCAATATCCTTTCATCCTCAATAAAATCCAAACTGCTTTTTAGAGGCATATGTGGCCACCATTTCATAGACTTGTTCTGAAATGTATAGTTTTAAAACATCTGCAAGAAAACCATCAAGCTCAGAGAGCACCAAGGACCTCACAATTCAACCCTGAGCTACAAATATTCTCTTCTATCGATAAACACTTTTTGGTTAGAGGGACTCAGAGCCTGCCTTATATGAGATGGCTCCTAGTGGATTTCATTCTAAATTTTGATGGACAGGGTGGGGTGGAGCCAGCCAGTGGTGGGAACAACCGCTTTGCCGAGCTATGCAAAAAAATTAACAACAGCTTTGGCCGAACCAGCGCAAACCGGCTGAATCCCACCACTGAATATGAGAGATGAGTTCTGTATATGCTGGTGTAAGGTTCAAATAATTTTAAGTGTGCTCAGCCATAACCTGCATATCTCTAATATAATGCCTCCCCACTTTACAACAAATGAAAACATTTTGATTAAGACAACAGTTTGAAAGGATTACTTTGATTTCAGCATGGCTTCAACCAGGGGTGGGCTTCAAAAACCTCAGCAACTGGTTTGCTGCCTGGTTGCTGGTGGGCATGGCCATGGTGGGCGTGGCCTAGTTGGCCTCCTGCACCATGGCGAGGGTGGCATTTTCGCCTTCTCCGAGGTCCAGAGGCTTTCCTGGAGCCTCTGGGAGTATGAAAATGGCCTCCCCTGGGCTCCGGATGCTCGAGGGAAGCTGGAAGCCGTTTCCAGCCTCCCCGTACTTCTGGGAGGCCCAATTTTCACCCTCCCCTGGGTCCAGAGGCTTTCCTGGAGCTTCTGGGAGTGCGAAAACAGCCTCCCCCAGGCTCCGGACACTCTAGACAATCCCGTTCTTCTCCCTCCCTGAGCCTCGGCGTGCACCCGGCACTTACTGCATCCATAGTGGGCCATGTGGAGACTCCCGGGAAGGGAGGGGCAGAGTGAGAGAGGCCAGCCAGGAGTGGGATTTGGGGGTTCGGTGATTCCCGCAGAATCTTTGCTAAGGGTCTGCCTGAACCCCCGTGAACCCCCAGTAGCCCACCCCTGGCTTCAACCCTTAATCCAATATTCTTCCTTCTTTCCTTTTCCTTATTAAAGCCTTGTTATTGATTCAGACACAAAATATGTCTCTCCACCTTCTGGGCACCCAGTGGTAGAATTGTGTTTTGAAATTAGAGAAGCATGGGTTAAATATAGCTGTTCTATTATGAATGAGTAAAACCCTTTATCAATTCCTCTATTGATTCAGAATAAAATTGGAACCAAGATCTATTTTTTTAAGGTAACTGTCTTCTTCTGATGACTATAGACTGACCATCATCTCTTTCTAGAACATGTCTTTGTTGACTTCCCTATGAAGTGCTGGCCTAAAAACCAGGAAACCATGAGTTCTAGTCCCACCTTAGGCAAGAATGCTGGCTTGGTGACCTTGAGCCAGTGACATTCTCTTAGTCCACTTCACAGAGTTGTTTTTGTTTAAAAATATTACAATATGTATGTTTGCTGCCTTGAGCTATTTATAAAACAATAAATGTAGCATAAAAATCAAATAAATAAATAAAAATAAATCGTTTACAGTCCTGAGATTTTGTGATGGCTTCCTTGGTCACTCTATTTAGCTTTTTAAAGATCAACCAAGGTGAGCTGGGTGTTTCTGCTTGCTACCAAAGGACTGTAAATTAGGTCTCAGATAATTTGTACTATATCTTTTACATTGTAAACATCTAGCAGAACTATTTACAGACTGCCTACTTGAATTCATGGTGCTAATACTAACTTAGGTACAGTGAAGGGAAAGCCTGTAATTGATAAAAAGCCTCCTTCTTGGACAATTTAATTTGGCACTTCTGAATATATACTTCTGATTAGACAAGGAACATGCCAAAATAAATGCTTTTCCAGATTTTCTGTTCTCAGCCTTTAAGAACTTTATAAATTAGTATTAGTATTTTGGATTAACTGGCAGTCAGTAAATAGTCCTGTTTGTGTTTACAATCTGAAAAATATAATACAAATGGAAAAGAAATTGGAAAGTTATAAAACAAAGGAAGTAAGCTTGAATGTTAATTTTTTGTTAAAATCCTAACTATCTCCATGGTTTTCTTTTAAGAATTAATTGTAATTTGTGTATGTCTTGAGGGGAACAAATTTGTATTTAATGGATATTTAGTGGATAAAGAAGAAACATTCAAAAGGAGTCATGGTTCAGGCTTCCTGAGATTTTATATTACTGTGATGAATATTACAAAGAACAATCTCATTTCTTACCTGGATTATCTCCTAGAATGCCAATAATATAGGTAATCCTTGAAATTATAATGACACTGAATGAAGGTACTTAAGACCTATGCCTGAAGTTACAGTGGTTGCAGTGCCCCTGAGGTCACGTGATAAAAATTTGGATGCCTGGCAGACCACCCACATTTATGACCACAAGGATAGAGCCTAGGTGGCGCAGTGGTTAGAGTGTTGAACTGCAGGCCACTTCTGCTGATTCAATCTAGCGGTTCAA
>JANHFL010006807.1:167398-178455 GCA_032468155.1 Oxyrhabdium leporinum | reverse complement strand
GCAGTGCTTGGCGGGACTACGGCCAGGCAGAGGGGGCGGGAGGTGGGGGTGTGAGGACGTGGCGCCGGGCCGTGCCACAAATGTGGGAGCATTTGGGGGGGGGGGAAATGGAGCAATAAAGGGGAGTTAGAACTATCAGCTGGCTGTGTTGCCTCCATCCCTTGCCCTGGTTCATCACACTTATGGGAAAGGAATTACAGTAAAAAGAAATTGGTCTAGACAAAATAGGAACACTATAAAAATTCATTCTGAGTTTTATCCCCCCTCCGCCCCCGTCTATGTTGCAGACCCCTGAGAGGATTTTAATAATATCCCCTGGATATTAAATACTCTGTGGTGACTTTATTATTAACAGTGCTGTTTATTCCTTGCCCAGCTATCCTTTTTAAAGTCCAGGTGAAACAAATTTATTTGCTGGTTTTAGAAAGTAGTAACTTCCCAAAATTGAGAAACGTTGTTCTTTAACATTACTTAACCTGTCTCACAAAATATATTTATTTCCACATATATCGTTTTGTTGATTTAAATACATTGCAATAAAATGCACAATCAGATCTAGGGACTAAAATGTCAAAATTATGGCTGTCATGCGAGTTGCTTATCATGGGTTTCAGAATGGATTATACTTCCTTATGGGACCATCACCTCAATGGAAAGGACAGACCTTCCATGGATTTGCAAAGATATATTGAACCAATAAGAAAAGAATAGAGAAAATAAACCAAGACTTTTCTCCTCTCACCTCATTACCAAATGTCCACTTTTATGATGAAGAAAGCAATAAGAAAAGTGGAGACACAATAATCTATTTAGATTACAAGATTTTGTTATTAACAGGACAAAATTAAAATTTTACTAAAGAATTCTCTTACACATTCATTTAGTTTCAGCACTCTCAATTAAGCAGTGTATCAACAAAAGAATTAAAGAAATATGGGGCAATATTGAAAAGTTTGTCTGAATTTACAAATCTTATAACTGAACATTGAACATTTACAGTGCACAGTTTAGAATCTGTGACTCAAAAACTGAACAACCAAAAACTATATAATTAAATGGATGCAAAATTTGAATACAGTTGCATAGATGGAAAGGTGGGAATGTCAGTACAAAAGAATATTAAATTTCCTAAAGAAAAGTGGTATAAGATGTTACATCACAGCTACATTATTCCAGTGATGATTGCTAATATGAGTAACTCCTTTCTTGCGATTTATGGGAAATACAGTGAATAGATTGAATCTTTTTTTCCATATGTGGTGGCACTATTACAGAGCTCAACAATATTGGAAACTAATTTATCATAGAATGGAACAAATTTCAAGAGTTATATTTCCATTTCAACTTGCAATATTTTTGTTAAATTTCACTAAACCACACATTTCTTCAAAATACCCTGAACTGACATTATATATGACAACTGTCAAGATTGTAAATGCTTTTTTACTAAAAGATCTCTGATCATATCTATAGAAAAAGGATTATAATTAAACTGTGGGAATATGCCTCGATGTCTAGAATAACTTCATATCTAGAAATTAAAACTGATGTTCAGTTTTATTTTCATACCATTTCTGGACTACGGTTCTATACATTAAATTGTGCCACATCCCAAATATGGATTCTAAAGTTTAAAATTTCATCTGCTATATAATGTACATATTATTTTAAATATTTTTCAGTGCATTGCTTATTATTTATAGCTTCTTCCTTTTTTCCTGTGTTTCAGTTTTCCTAATCAAATAGTTTTACAGCTTCAGAGAGACATGTCTTGACTAGAAATTTGGTATGTCTAATGAAATGTCTAATACTCCTCTAAGTTGTTAATGGTGAATTGGAATATATAAGCCATATGGTATTTTAGATCTGTTGGTTATTCAAGATTTGTTGATTAATTGCCCATATTTTAAGGACTCCTCCCCTTTTTATTGCACTTTCTATAATTGTCTAAATCTGTACCAGCATTAATATTATTTTCCTTTTTTTATTTGAAATTACAACAATGCATTTAAAAGAGTGTAAAATATTATATCCTACATACAGTGACATTATGGCGAATTTGATTACTTTGCTTCAGAAGCATGATGCACCTGTAATAACTCTGATGTAATGGTTCAATGACATAAAGGAATAGCATTTTGCCAGTTCTTTTCCCATCATGCTCTCTAATCCTAAAACCTGGCTCTCATCTTCCCTTGGCTTCGTTACTAAAGGGCATGTGGCTGCTTTGCAATTCTCCCTGCTCAATGCCTCTAAAAGACCTGGGGAAAATCCAGGAACACATCAGGTTCTTAAACAGCTGAGGAAGAGAGAAGTCACCATGTTGCCACATGAACTTCTCTCTCCTGGGATCAGGGAAAGATTGTCATAGTGTTCAGTCACCTTCTGTGCTCACAATTTTTCTTCCCACCAATACTGAATATGGATGGTGCCTCTGACACTCAACTCAGTTACTTAACAACATATTGACAGTCTTGCTGCCCAGCCGTGAGTTCAAAGAGAGGTGGGATCAATGACAGATGCTCTCTGCAAAGTCCGCCTGGAGCCCCAGAAAGACAGCAGACAATTAGTCAAATGTCACCACAGTCCAAGGACTTTCCAGCTTTTGCATCTTCCAGCACCTTAGAAAAGAGGATTAAATGAAAGACAAAGTGCCAGCATTATGCAAATGATGCTAAAATCTGCTCACCAGATGATCCCTTGAATTCTTTAAACCCTTGCCTCTCTTGAACATCAATAGCTAGTTTGTTTCTGGCACACTGTTTTTGGTGTCTCAAGAGAAGACATAGCACATGAATGCTTTCCCTTCTGCCAAAAGGAACCATCAAGTCTAACACATGAATATCCTTTATCTTGCAAACTGGAATGTCACACAAAAATATGAAGTCATAAACAGAGGCATGACTCAAGCAGCTAACAAAGAGTCAAAACATAAGGTTTTCCTTTTCATGCATATGAGATTAATTTAATATTTTGATAAATATGCATTAACTTCACATTCTTCTTTTTCTTCCCCATCCAAGATTTGATTGTACAAGTTGTGTAAAATTACAGCGTTCTCACTTCCCTGCCAGGTAACAACACTGCTTTTTCTACAGTTTACTAAAACAGAAAGAGCTTGTTCACATGAGGCGGAAAAAGATTACTTACCAGATAAGGGTCTGGATAATTTATTCAGAAAAACCCAGCTGAACTCAGTGGGAATTGTTATGAAGTAAACAGTTTTTATAATCTTTAGGGTTGTAGCGATCATATTATTAAGTAATGTTATCCAATTCATGGCATAACACACACTCAAATATGAATTCTAATGCAAAGCTATTGTTAATCAATGAAGCAGGCACAAACATATTGATTGAAGTTCCAGGGCTAATTGGATTCATCTGTAAAATGCTGAATATTCATACAGTTATGTGAAACAGCATAAAGTTGGAGGGTATCTATTGTTTAATTTAATTTAATTTAGCAGTCACAATCCAATTGATCAAATATGTGTAAGCAATATAAATCTGTCTTAGGCTGCCCTTTGTTGGTTTGATTTGAAACATCCTGCACCTAATAACAGAGATTTTCAGATTTTACACTGTTATAAATTTTAAAATCTTTAAATATCTACTGCCAAAATAATCCATATTGTTTCATAGCTGCTTAAATCAACAAAGAAGTTTTAGCACTTCTACAAAATAAACAGAAACATCTACAACTTCCAAAAACAAATCGAGAATACTTTTTCTTCATGACCTTGTAGTTTAATGCATTGATTCTATGGGGCCTTTAATTATCTATCTAAGAAAATATATGAATGTTGGAAATATTTTTTTTTAAATGTTCAAAAGCAGTAGTTTCTATGGCTGCCTTCCCCCAAAGAGGCATTCTTCAGATACATTATTTAGTGGAAATCTGGTCAATGCAGCCTCAAAGTGTAAGCTTCTAAGGTAAGGTCAGCTATAGGCCTTTATGACAATCTTTATGCTCTGAAATTTTCATTATTTCATTTGCTTGAGAGATCCATTTTGAAACACACTAGATTGGAGGTAGAACAAACAGCATTCAAGGACACAAAACTACTATTCTAGTAAGGCTTTTCTTCATGACCTTGTAGTTTAATGTGTTGAATCTATGGACCTTTTAACAGCAATAGCAATAGCACTTAGACTTATATGCCACTTCAAAGTGCTTTACAGTCTCTCTAAACGGTTTACAGAGTCAGCATATTGCCCCCAACAATCTGGGTCATTTGAGTCAGCCTTGAGCTAGTGAGACCCGAACTGCCAAATTGCTGACAGATGGTGATTAGAAGAAGTAGTCTGCAGTACTTCATTCTAACCATTGTGCCACCATGGTTCTTTAATTATTTATTTAAGAGATTATATGAATGTTAGAAATATTTTTAAAATGTTGGAAAGTGGTTTATGGAAGAATTCCAGTAATTGCTTTGTTAAATCTCCTTCTCCAGTAACTCCCTGTTGAGTAGAACAAACAACTTCCACCAGCTTCTTCTTCTGGTAGTAGATGTTCTAGTTTCTGGCTTCTTGCCTCTGAGATTGTGACAATTGGTTACCTCACAAGTACTAGCTCCACTTTATTGTGCCTTGATCAGGTCATGCTTTAAGTATTGTGTTCTGAATACCACACTTAAAGAAGGATTCAGGGAAATTGGAATAGGTTTCCAATTCCAAAAGAATGAAAGTAAGTAAGCCATGTTTTAAAAAAAGAAAGAAAGAAGAGAGGAAGGCATATTCTGATTGAATATTGGAAACACTTGCTAAGAATAATAATTGTTTGGCAGTGGAACCAACTACCTAGAGAAGTGGTGGCCATTGTTCTTTACAAGTCCTCAAACAGAACCTGGTAAGCCAACTGTCTTGAGGTTGTTTGATTTAGCTTTCTGTCCTGAGCAGGACTTTAGACTGAATGGTCAAACTTACCTCCATAGTTTAAATAAAAAAGGTAGCTACTCTCCTTATGGTTACAAAAGCTGCAATTAACACACAACCTTTTTTCTTTCTATCTAACTCAGTCTTTTTTTGTCACTTTATTCACCAATTTTAGATACCCTTCAATAGTAAAAGCATCTCTGGTTTATTTATCTTTCCTTTAACAAGCTTAAGATAATATTTATTTAATTTTGGATAGCTTAATATTTCTACTATCCATTTTTAATGTGTTATTAAATACATATGCACATATACCCTTTTGTTTGAATGTGTTCATTTATAAACTTTTCTTTGTTTATTGCTTTTTTTTGCCTTAGTAGATTCATTAACTTTTTATTACTTGTACTTTTTTCTTTGTTTTTAATAAGGGATTGCATTTTAGTGGAGTTTTTTCTAGCACTTGTGAAAAAAAATCTTAAAAGCATTATTATACAATTACTGTTTTATTCTTTAAACAAAATTGGATAGTATAAATAATTAAATAAAAATAATTTTATCTGCACCATTTCCCATACTTGAACAAATTATGCCTTCTCTACTTTTACCTTATTCCACAGAATTTAATTTGCCTCAGGTCTGTAAAACGTATTATATTTGTTTAATTTTTATTACCTTCTAAAGTGAATTCAGTTTCTAACTTTTTTCATTTGTGCTAACTTAACTTTTTCATTGTGCCCAATATATTTAAACATGTGGTAAACTGCATTGTTTTGGCAAACTGTACTACTGTCCTTTTGGAGTTTGTAGAATTTTCTAAAAGGCTTGCTTTTAAAGAGGAATAGTTACAGAAACAGGAATATTTAATTTTACATTTTGAAAATTACACATAATAACTCTGGGAATAGTAAATATACATTTAATTCCAGAAATACCTAGGAATGGAAGGAAATTCTTCTATTGGAATAACAAATATGATGACATTTCCTCATTTATTTTGGAATAAATTAATTAAAGAAAAGTTAGAAATATCTTTTCAACTATCTGTAAGCTTTTTAAAAAATTGCTAAGTATTTTAGATTATACTGTTTTTTCCCCTCTTCCATTCATTCGTGTCTCAATCATGGAGACTGCCTGGACAAGTCCCTGCAATGTTGTTGGAAATATTTTTCAGAAATGGCTAGCCATTGCATTCTCTTTCCTAGGGCTGAGAGAGAATGACTGGCTCAAGATCATCTAGCTGGCTTTGTAGCTAAGCTGGGAGTAGAATTCATGGTTTCCCATTTTCTAACCTGATGCTTGAACTACTAAATCAACCTTGCTCTCAATATATGTATACTCAGAATCAAGTCTTACTTCTGGGTATATACCATAGTATATGTCTATAGAATTACAACCCTAATCTATTGATTCATTTATTCAAATCAATAAGATATTCTGAAAAGTAAAAGCAATAGGAGTAACTCAACTGCTCAGGTGAATTTCTGAGGCTTTATGGAAACAGAAATCCAGGTACAAAAGCCAGCAAATACCATCATTATTATGACTATTGTGAAATAACTTGCATTTTATGCATTTATCCCACTAAATTAAAAGAAGCTTGCTTGTGCTTAATATAAACAGAATTCCTCATCTATTCGGTGAAACTGGAGTAATAAACTTGATGATTTCATTGAAAGCTAGGCCGAAATTGGTCTTGTAATTTTGAAAATCCTTTTCTTCCCTGCAAAAGAGACTTGTATTTTTGACTTTATTTTCAGCCTATTTCTTATTTCTTTTCTTTTTAAGCTAGTGTTTTTAAGTCCTTGATTGTTGAAAGCGGAAGTGCATGCCATTGGTGTTATTTTCAGTACTTTCTGGTTACTCACAACTTTCCACCTGAGAACAGAAGATGCTCTTTTATGTCTTCCTTGGGGATTTGCAGGCAGGTAGAAGAAGTTAGTGAAGATAAAAAATGGCTGGATGATCCATTTGTGTAAGATAGAACATGTGAACTTCCCTTGACTCTCTTATCACTTAATAATTCAAGAACATCACATGCTACCCAGTAGAATTTCCAGGACATGTTCCTCTGCCTTGAAACAAAAAATGAAAGCAATTCACCTTCATCCAGTTAAATGGAAACTTGTAGAAAAATGCAGAATATTTTTTCTGCATAATCCTTGCTTCATTAATAGAAGGTTATTATGATCATATCTTTGGGTGGGGGGGGGAGCTTTTAAAGGAGGAAGAATCTCTATTAAATCCCAAACTGATATTTATAACTATTTTTGGCTTGACATATTGGCTATAATTTTTAATGATGCAAGATTTCTAAAAGTGTTGAATAGCATTTTTTTAAAAAAAATCTATTTCTCTTACTCATTTTTATGTATGAAAGTTTATTTTTACTACTTCAGAAAATAATTTGCAATCAGCACCTAAAATCTCATTATTGTCCAATTGTTCCCTCAAGATTTCTTTGTTTGCATATTGTAATTATGGATAGCATTAATTGTTTACTAAACTACTTTTTCTAATTATATTTATTTTCCTATATTTCAAATGTCTATTATGTATTTTCCATTTAGGGTATATAATCTTATTTCACTGTAACATCTCCATGGGTTCATTGTTATTATTTTTAGTGCTATAAAATGTATACATAACATTCATTGCAGGGGCTCACAGCTGTATAAGGAGAAGTAAAACTTAATATGGGACATTAATAATAGGACAATAAAATAATATTTTAATGATCAGTCTGTATAATATACCTTGTATATTTGTATGCAATCTCTGTTATCTTTTGTTATGTAAAGAAAACTAGATAAAATAAGGCCAATTGATGGAGAAGATTTCTGGCTAGGGAGAGTTGTTAACAGTAGCTAAAAGATTTCTGGTATAGCAGCAGAAAAATTCACCACTATTGCTGCTCCATCAGTGGCACTCTGCAAGGGCTAAAGCCAGTTGAGAAATGATATAACTCAACATAATCCTAATCCCACCTTATAATTTCTGCAAGTCACTCTTGAAAGGAACTCAGAATTATAGGTAGTCCTCGACTTATTTCTTTAGTGACTGTTCAAAGTTACAATAGCACTGAAAAAAGTGACTTGGGACTCATCCTCACATGTATGATTGTTGCACCATTTTCATGGTTACATGATCAAATTTGAGTGCTTTGCAATTGGCAAAGCATCCCAGGGTCATTCAGTCACCATTTTGCAACCTTCTCAGCTGGATTCCGACAAGCAAAGTCAATGCAACTCAAAGTCAATGCTGTTAACGATTGTGGCAAAAAGGCCGTAAAATCAGCCGTGACTCAATTAACAATTGCCTTGCTTAGCAGGGGAAATTCTGGTCCCAGTTGTAATTGTAAATCAAGGACTACCTGTGCAGGACTCCTGGAGCCTTCATTTTTGATCCATGACAGGAGAGAAAGAGCTGGGGAAAATATATTTAAAGCAGAGATAGGCCAACTTTTCTAGGTGAAGGAGCACATTTGGTTTTGGTTGATACTCTGAAAGTAGGTAGTGCCAGATCATTCCCTGTTGCTCTTTCAATTACTCACTATTAATTAATTTTCCATATTCTACTACATACACATAATTTTCACTATTAATAACATTTCAATCCAAATCCTAATGTATAATGAAACAAGATTTTTCAGTCTTATTAATATTGCTAGTTCTTCTAGCATTCCCAATCTGTCTTTGATAGGGATCTGTTTGCTTCTCTGTGTACAGAATATGGAAGTTCAGAGGACAGGATGCCTTCAGAATGCAGGTGGCTCATGTGTGGTGCTTGTCCATCAAATATTTGCTTAATCCTAGACCAGTGGTTCCCAATGTGGAACCACTCCATGGGGGGGTGGGCAATTTGATTTTTAATGGGGGCAATTCGAAAATGAGCTATTAACTGAATTTTTGAAAGCCCGCTAATTGTTTCTTATATATTTGTGATGAAACAGCTGTGTTTCATTTACTTATTGTTGTCTTTGTTAAAGTGCATTTCCTAAGGCCTGGTCTGAAAAGGATATCCCAGCTGTGGGGGGAGGAAGGAGCAACTGCCAGCCCATCAATTTTGTGAAGAGAAAAATGCAGACCATGTGAGACTTGTACTTCACACTGAGGTAAAGTGGCTATCAAAGGGAAATTGTTTGAAAATATTCATGGAACTATTTGATCTTCTTAGTGACTTTTTAAGTGACAAGCCTGAAATGAAGCACCTACTAATTGTTGATGGTAAAACATTTGTGAACTATTAGCAGATATCTTTGAAAAACTGAATATGTTGAATAAACAACTTCAAGGAATAAATAAAACTCTAGTTGATGCAAAGGCGAAGATATTTGGCTTCATTACATTTATAGAGTTATGTCAAAAACATATTTCTGACAAAAATTTTGACATGTTTCATTGGCTAAAAAAATGTGAGGTGACTGATGCTGCTTCTACTTGTCATTGTGGATCATCTGAAAATATTGGCCTCTGATTTGAAAGAAAGATTTTCTGATTTAAAACAAATTGATTTTCCAACATGGGTAGTGCAGCCAGTGCTGGTGGATCTATCTGATGTTTCAATGCAGTACCAAGAAGAACTCTCGGAAATGCAAAATGATGAGTCACTTAAAACTTTATTCAATATAAAAGGAGCGATGGCATGGCTTTGTGATGAGACAGAAACTAAATACCCAAATTCAACCTACTTTGCAAGAAAACTGCTGTTACTGTTCCCATCTTCATATTTAGCTGAATGTAGCTTTAGTGCTGTAAATGATTTGCTACTGAAGAAAAGAAATTGACTGGATATCACTGAACGAGGAGACTTGAGAATTAAGCTGACTAAATTGGAGCCTAATATAAAATATTTCTGCAGCAGGCATCAAACACAAGGATCTCACTAACTTAAGTAGACTAAAATTGCAATCCTACAATATTTTCCTGGGGGTAAGCCCCATTGAAGACAATGGTACTTACTTCTGAGTAGACATGCATAGGATTGCATTGTAAATATGATCTTGAGGTGAGCTCAAATTGTATTTTGAATTTGTTAGGTACTTTTATTTTAATATGCATAGTAATTAATATGATCAAAGTATTGCAGAAAAAGCTTTCATTAAAATTATTTTATAGTTATGCATTTCAGTTTTATATTATATGTTTTGAAACTTTATTTGCTGTTTTTTCATATCTATACTATTATTTTTTAAGTTCCTCAGTACTTTTACTGTCTTTCGTTCTTTTATTTTTCTCTTTCATGAATGCCATGTTCTTTGAAACCTTGTTCCAACCAAGTTAATGGCCTTTTAGGCTTCCTCCGCATGAGTAGGAGTTCACTTTTTGAATAATAAGAATTATATGTCACGGAGGGGGGGGGGTGTCAGGGTTTTAGAGATGGCCAAAAAAGGTTGGGAACCACTGCTCTATCTGCTGTACATTTTAGAAGAGAAATTCCATGGAGTGACCCTGTAAATTGCCTAGGTAGTGTACAAAATGTAAAATAATCTTGAATGATAAATGATGTATGATATATGAAATACATTCTGTCAATATATCTTGTCATTTGAGAAAGTATTTTTCATACAGACAATCAAGTACAGGAACTTGAGCCATTAAAAGCACACAATTTGTCATAAATCTTCCACATAGAGTTGTTTAGATTCACTCTGAGTTGCACTCTAACTGTATAGGTCCTATAAAGGTGCATAAAATAATCTGGGAAGATATTTTTTTTTCGTTATGGGAGGGAATGATGCCAAATGCTTTGAAAGAGGTGATCGGTCTTTTTCTCAGAGGCCAGTAGTGGACCTAACAGAATTGGACAATTTTCACAGAAGGGTTTGGCTTGCAGCTCCAGAAGGTTCTGAATGAAGCAGATTATCTTGACCATTTTCAATTGGAATTCAGAGCTACTTATAGCCTTGAGATGACATTGATCATATTTGTCGATGACCTCAAGATGGAGATAGAACATCCATCCGAGCCCTTGTTGATCTCTCAGAGACTTTTGATGTCATTTATCATGGAATCATTTTAGATTGTCTCAAAAGATTGGGAGTGGGAGGCACAGTGTGTCAGAGTTCCATTTAAGTTCAAATAACTCACTCAGCACTCAGATTGTTAACAATCTAAATAAGAGTTTATTAAAGAACCATACTGGCACATCTGGTGAAAACCTGGATCTGAACGGCCAAAGGTT
>JANHFL010006807.1:106079-137601 GCA_032468155.1 Oxyrhabdium leporinum | reverse complement strand
ATAAGCTGTGAACCGCCCCGAGTCTTCGGAATGGGGCGGTATATAAATATAAATTATAAATAAATAAATAAATAAAATTTTATCGACTTCAGAAGAATGGAAAGCCGAGTTAATGTAGAGCTGATCGGGATCAAACGCCTAACAGTCGGCAGAGTTATCCTGCACAACACTGCATTCCAACCACTCTGCCACCGTGGCTCTTTTAACCTGTACCTGTCACAGAGTGAAGTGGCGACTATTTGATCTGCAGCAAAGTTACCTAAGACGAACCCAATCTGGATCGCTTTTTCTTTTACGGCAGCATCTGATTCTGCGATGTAGGAACACCTCCGGCTGAATGAGTAGGCCAAGACTGAGGCCACTTTTACTCCGTGATCCATCAACGCCTGGAAGCAGTGATGAAGGAGATGCCTAGAAGAGAAGAGAAGCACCCGGGGAGATAAGAGCATTTGCCTGCCTTCCATCAATCCTAGAAGGTTGCAGTCTTTTTTATGTCTATTAAAAATACAGGGAGTCCTTGACTTGCGACCGGTCGTTAAGCGACCTTTCAAAGCTAGGATGGATCCCCCCCCCACAAGGTACTTATGATTCAGCTCCAAAGTTCCGACAGCCACCTCCCGAGAGGTCGTATGACCGAATTTCAGGTGCTTGACAATTGCCCTGTATTTACAGCTGTTTGCAGCATCCTGCAGTCATGGGGGCCACAATTGACATTTTTACTGAAATCTGGCGTTTACTTTTCTGGCAAAACTGCACCATAGCCAGCAATGGGTTTAATATAGGTAGTCCTCAACACCACAATTGAGCCCCAAATTTCTGTTGTTAAGTGAGACGTTGTGTTTTGCCCCGTTTTACGACCTTTCTTGCCATAGTTGTTAAGTGAGTCACTGCAGTTGATAAATTAGTAACCCTGCTGTTAAGTGCATCTGGCTTCCCCATTGACACTGCTTGTTAGAAGGCTGCAGTTTTGATCACGTGACCATGGGGATGCTGCAGCGGTCGTAATTACGAAAAACAGTCGTAAGTCACATTTTTCAGTGCCACTGAAACTTTGAACAGTCACTAAACAAACTGTCGCAAGTCAAGGACTACTTGCAATCATTGGAAAAAAAGGTCGTAAAATTGGATCCAGTCCTGTGGTCACCTGCTGTACAACCATCACAATGTACAACTTTAATGGGCAGGCTCCATTATGGTCATAAGTCAAGGACTACCTATACTCTGCCTACCATATGTAATTTCTAGCCAGCTACGGCCACTGGCAAATTCTGGAGGTCACCTGGAACTTTTAAAAAACATCAGATTCAGGAAGATGATTATCAAGGGAGACCCATTCTTGAAAAACATGCTTAAGGTGACACTGCATCTTCATATTTAGTCAACAGATACTGAGATCAGCAGTACGGCCTCATGGAAGGCTCTGCATTGAACAGTTCAACAATTTGTTTAATCCCTTTAAAACAGATTCCCACCCACTCCTCGCAATGGTATTAGTTTTTCCTCTCTGCAGCTGCAGAGGAAGTCGGAACAGCAGGTGAAATTTTAATACATCCACCCAACTCGTTCCAACAGCCCCCGCATTTTATATTACGGAAGAAACCCGTGCCACGTTCTCAACAAACACAAAATGCAATTTACACAAAAACTGGAACCCCAATCCAAATCTGCTAAACAGGAAGGACTCCATCACTCAGCATTACAGCCAGAGCTGGTATACACATCCAGTGGAAAATGTTAACCCAAGAAGCAGAATTTTAAGAGAATTTTAAATATATGGTCTCTAGTTATCGTTTTCACGTTTTATATGGTATTTTTGCTGAAGTCCTCTTGAGATGTCTCAGAGAGTTAGGAGGCATAGAAGTCAAACAAAAGCAAGCAAGCACATGCATGCAGCTTCCCCAGCATGAATAGTCCCTATGATTGTACTCTGGAATTTTGAGGAGGAAAAACTTAGTGTCAGGCACAAAAAACAACCCCCCCCCCCCAGGGGATCAAAACCACTGCAAGTTTATTCCATGCAACCTATACACAAGAATCTGATTTGTTATGATTAACGCAAATTGGGGCCAGATAAGATGCAATCCTAAACTGCATTAACAGAGGGATACAATTCAGATGAAGTGAGGTACTAATACCACTCTATAAAGACTTAGTAAGACCACACCTAGAGTACTGCATCCAGTTTTGGTCACCACACTATAAAAAGATGTTGAGGCTCTAGAAAAAGTGCAGAGAAGAGCAACCAGGGTGATTAGGGGACTGGAGACTAAAACATATCAAGAACGGTCATAGGAACTGGGCTTGGCTAGTCTAGTGAAGAGGAGGAGACAGGGAAGACATGATAGCAGTGTTCCAGTATTTGAGGGGGTCAAGCTGTTTTCCAAGGTACCTGAAGGCCAGACAACGAATAATGGATGGAAACTGATCAAGGAGAGATTCAACCTGGAAATAAGGAGAATTTTTCTGACTGTGACAACAATTAACCAATGGAACAGCTTACCTTCGGAAGTTGTGGAAGCTTCATCACTGGAAGCTTTCAAGAAGAGATTGGACTGCCATTTGTCAGAAATGGTGTAGGGTCTCCTGCTTAGGCAAGGTGTTGGACTAGATAATCTACAAGGTCCCTTCCAACTCTGTTAATCTGAATCTGAGCTCACTACAAGAATCTGAACTTCTAATAATCAAGACAAATTGGTGGTAAATAAGAGTCAGCAAGATTCAAGGATGGCTGGACTTAGAACTCTTGTGGGTACGAAGGTACTCCAAACTGATGATGTATTTGACTTCTCCCTTTGGCTCAACCTGGTTATCTCCTACTGTCAGGACGTCATTAATGTGGTTGTAGCTGATTTTTTTTTTAACCACTGCCACTGCCACCACCACCACCACCACCATATATCCTGGCCACAGACTCCTTTTCAGGAATTGTATCTAAGATGGCATAAACCAGGTAGTCTACTACTGACTTGATCCTTCCTAGTCTCTAATTTAGTTGAATATTCTAAAATCTGGTTTTGAAATGCTGTTGAAGTTGGCTTCATTTGTTCTTTAGAAGCTTTGAGTTTTGGATATCAGCCCCAAGTGATTAATTCCAGGAAACAGCTCTTGCAGGGTTCTGATTAATGTTAAGAAGGTGAAAGTAACAAAGGAAGCATTCCAGGCAATACTTTACTTTCAGTTGAAAAGCTTATATACTGTATAGCCAAAAGAGCAAAGATTCTTTTTCTTTGTACTCTTTCTATGTAAAGGAGAGAAAGCTTGTCTATTTTTTGAAGGACAGGTACATCACACCTGTTGATTGTTTTGGAAATGGCTACTGGACTGCTTATCAACCCGAGAACCACCTCTCACCGCAGGCTATTCTTATCTACAGGATTCAGGTCTGATTATTATTTTTTTAGAAAAGCTGTCATAATCCTGCATTGCCATTTTTAAAGCCCTCGAGTTTAAGTTTCCATTTTATACCAGAGTTGAAGGTGACTTCACTTGCTTTGAACTGAGGTGTCTGTTTGTCCCCCTGTTTTGTTTGTCCTTCCTATTTAAATTCTAGAGTAGTTTGAAATAACTGCTGTTACTTTGACCTACAATGACATTTCAAAAGCTGAACAATAATTAGTGAAATAAAAGCCTCATAATTACTTTCCAACACCCACCCACACAAATTCTTTTTTGTGGTCAGGTGGAACACTTCATGGTTTTTAATGACTGAGCACTAAAATAAAAAAAAATACATTTCTTAACTACCTAACCTGATCAGAATATTAGCAGAGCAAAGTGGCACCTGACTGGAAGAATGATTATTAATATATTCAACAGAGGCTGAAAAGTGAAAAGCAAGATTGTTAAAACCAAAAAAGGAATTCTGGTAAGAAATAGCCTCTTCACAGGGATTTACATTGTTCCTTTGTTATCCATAGACATAATATTTTCCTCTACTTGAATCAATCTATACAGAAGCATATGCGTTAGACCTGCGTGAAACAGCTTTGATTCAATTTCACTTGGAAATTCTGCAGAAAACATGATTCAATTCAAGTTTGTGGCCTGAGATTTGATGCCTACTTGATTCAGTTTCAATTGCTTTGAGATTTAATATTTTATTCAGAAAGAGTTCTGATTTGCCTAATGAAGAAACTTGAGAACACCCAAAGCTGCCCCACTTTTTGCAATATGAGACAAAACTACCGGGGATACTAGATTCTTTAGAGATATTTAATCTTGCCAAGAATCAGTTAGATACCATCACATATTTTACCATCATATGCTTTTTAAATACTCTCTCTTGTACCTCTTTTTGAGCAAACATAGAAGAGATTATGAAAGAACAGCAGCAGAGTTCCCAAAATTGTTCAACAAACAGACCATGGAGAAATTGGCTGAATCAATGTAGAAAGTGTCCTGCCTCACTATAAAAAAATACAAACTTTCAAAAGTTGTATTAAAAGAAAAAAACAAAAAAACCAAGCAGCTCTTACCTGTCCATCTTCTGAGATGATATAGATTTGTGTTTGCTGATTTTGATCATTGGGTTTTCCAGGATGTCAGAATATCTGGCATGGCTGAATAGGAAAGTCAATTGCCAGGCTGAGTGGAGCACATTAGTAAAAATACTGGCCTCTTCTGGGCAGAAGTTGGGGGGGGGGGCGAAGGCCACAAATTTGCCTTTTTAAATTCTGCAGCTTTGTTAGCTCTGATTACTGGGTTGCCTGGAGGGTCAGAAGAGCTGCCTAGCTGGTTAGCAAATTTGGAAAAGACATTCTCATCACAGGTGGGAATGATTTCTGTCAGGATAGCATGCTCAATTAACTAGGAGATGCAGTAAAATCAGGATTGCCCAATGAAGTATAGTACCATTTGAGACAGAAAAGAGGTTGGCACAAAGAAATTGTCATTTTTAGGCTCACTACCCCAGCCCTATTTTTGAACAATTAGTTTAGCAAGCACATATAAACATTAGCCTTCCCTTCCCTTCCCATACCAAATATTCAGCTTTAAAAAGTAAGCTCCATTTTCTACCCATATTTAGAATGCAGTACACATTAAGTGCAAAACGCTTGAGAGGTACCCAGTTTTAATTGCTGCTATAAAATAGGTCCCTATTTCAGTTTGTAAATTGGTTTGAATGGGTTGACTCAGCTGAATTTTTATCAAACTGAATCAGCCATTCAAAGCTTTCTATAGCCCTAATATGCATACAACCTATACACTCAATCAAGTGGATGACTGGCACGGACACTTTATGGGTACTTGTCCAAATTCCCATCCAGTAAGCAAAGCCTATCACTGTAGTTTGACTTGCATCTGTACGGTATTACTGAAAACTGCTCTCATACTTTCAGTATGCGGAAAATGAATATTTCCCATCCACATCAGTAGACATACCTATAGCCATGGCACTGTTGCCCCAGAAGTCTGCTGCCAGAAAACCCAGTGCCCCCTTCAACATAAAATCCAGTCCTGCAGATATAGCCAAAAGTAGATGTTGGTGCCCTAATGTACAAGCTATTGTCACCTGGAAAGGAGTTGCATTTTATATCATTTCAACTGTTCAGAACATGCCTGAATGAAAATCTTCTTTATGTATTCAGTGAAGCAGAAGAAACACATACAGATATAGAAACAAACTTTAGAGCACACCTGTTTTTAGATCATGTCTTAATTCTCTGTTTAGATCAAGCATTCTACCTTTCTCTGCTTTGGTTTTATTTTTCTGATCTTCATGTACTACAATTAGAATCACTCCAGTGCTAAATTATGAATTGGCTCTTGGTTCATTTATAAATCCAAGTCAAAGCTCTAAATGATTTGGGATCAGAAAAGCTGTCTTGCTTTACACGATTGTAGTTACTCAACTGTGTCCACTGGAGAGAAAGATGAAACAGTTAAATGGCTTTGACAAATAAAATAATCCAAGCAAGATAAGCAAATAAATAATCCACCTTCCATCAAGCCTAAAGCATTGATCTTATAGGTAGAACTGCTGAAGAATTATTATACACTTTATATTGTGATTCAGTATGTAATTGCATATATTTCAGTGACCCAAATATAAACTTTCAATAAGATGTGATTCATAGGAAGAGAGAAGTAATAAAATAGGGATAAGTAACATATGAGTGAGGTCACAATGAGTCTATAAGGAAGCACTAAGTATGTTGGAGCCAATCTCCCTTGTCGTTCCACAAGTAAAATGTTAGGTTTTTATTACTTTAATCATGAAATGCATGTTTTCAATAGGCAATCACAACATTTTACAAAAATAAAAATAAAAAACACTTTATAAGTCAAGAAGTATGGAAGTGTGACTATAATTAAAACAAAATTTGAGAATCACAATAAAAAGGGAGAGAATAAGACAGATATATTATTTATATCTGCTGTTTTTAATCCACATAGGGAAGCCACCTAGAGTATTTAAGTTACTTCAGTGATTGAGGCAACATACAGACAGACAGATAAAAATAAAAGCAGTATTGTTTGAACATTTACATTTTAGATTGTCTAGGTCAGGGGTGTCACACTCAAGGTGCGAGGGCTGAATCTGGCCTGCAGAGTGCTTATATCTGGCCTGTAGGGCCACCCTGGAAACAGCAAAGGACTGGCCCACGGTGCCTCTGCCAGTGAAAATGGAGCTTGGGAGGGCCATTTTCGCTGGCAGAGGATTGCAGGAGGCTATCACAGACGAAAATGGAACTTGTGCTGGCAGAATGCTCAGGCCACCACCAGTGCCCCCCAACAGGAGTGATGTTCAGCTGGCCATGCCCACCCCAGCCACACCCAACCTGGCCATGCCCCCCCCCAAGGTCAAACACAATCCTGATGCGGCCCTCAATGAAATTGAATTTGATACCCCTGGTCTAGGTCATGAGAAGTATAATAAGCATCCAATGATAGTAAAATAATGGCAGCTTATATATTAAGAAGCTGCCTTTCAAATATCAAAGTCTATTGACTCTGTCATCATTTGGCCTCCCTCCTCCTCCCCCACCCCCGATTCAGAAGGACTCAGGATCATATCTAACAACACAAAAACCTAAAGATGGAGAGTGGTGGATTATTTCTCTGTCTGATAAGATATTATGCCACTGCTGCACTTCATTGTTAGACCTATGAGTTGCATTAGGTATCTGCCTATTTGTTGATCTCTGGTGTAAATTATGACAGTGACAATTGGTAAGAAGAAATAATTAGGAGTACACTGATGACAGTTTTTTTAAAAAAATATAAGGCTCCAAGCAGTCTGCAAATTGTTGACCTCTGTCCTAAGCAGAAGCATAGAAGATTGTCCAAAACTGTGTAAATAAGAAAGAAGTAGTTCAGAATGGTGAAATATAAGGTTAGGGTTTTTAGTAACTTGTGCAGAACTGAATTTCAGCTAATTTGCATTAAAATGAAATAAGAATTCAGTCTATTCAGATCGGTGGGGGAAAAAAGATAGGAAAGCAAGGTATAATATAAGGGTAATGATAAATATGGCAGGAACATATTTAGTTCTATATTAATATTAAATGGATGCCCAAACGTGTAAACTAGCAAAGAACAAATTTAAGCTGAATGTTTAAGTTTCCAGCAGGCCAACTTCGGTCAGTCAAGCAAGGTTTCTGGTGACAGGAGAATCAACACAGAGTTGTGACTGGGTGATAAACCATCAGCTACAGTAGTTAAGAGAATCAACTTTACCTCTTAGACTGGATTAGAGAAGGCTGGCTGCATGTATACAGAAGATTGAAAAGCCTAAATTGTAAAAATATCATATTGTAATTTGGAAACTTGCCCTCAGGGTGTCACCAAAGAGTAAGTTTTGTCTGCTATTTAAGTGCATGCTTGGAAGTGAAGAACAGAACCAGTATTAGCAAAAGAACAATGAAAAAAAGTGTTTGTCAGTTTTCATTTCTACACTACCGATAAAAGAGAATTAGGAAATAATGTTTTAGGAAGTATTTTTTGAACAATAGAATCTTGGATATGTATTTCTCGTCCTATAATAATGCCAACGCCAATATGACAAAATTCTGAAGCATGTATTTAAGGAAGATTTTTCTCTTTTTAGCATCTGTATTCATCTTTTCAGCATATCTGAACTGATGTCATCTCTGAAATAGTAACTACAGCTCCCTAACCACATATAAAGACACTGGTGCTAACAGGGGAATTACTCTCCCTTGATAAAGCTCACAACATGTCCATATGCTTTTTAATACTGCTGTCCTTGAACTTAGTACATGGGGGAATATCACCTTTGAATGCTACTCCCACCCAGAATATTCCAAAGCCTGTGAGATAAATCATATCACTCATTCCCTTAACAAAGATGAAGAAATCATTAACTGAATTTTAGGCCACATGCATTAAATGATATATCTGTGCAGTGAAAGGAAGCATATCACAAAACTTCTCTCTGTGCAGTGAACTCTTTTACAAGAAATGAAATCAACTAATCTCCCCATTAAGAGCTTTTTTTTTTAGTATCATCACATATTGTTGATTCCCCCCCCCCACAAAGTGGAGACCAGAAATCTCACCTTTATATTTTATAGTCAGTGATAATTATGAATACCATTCTGCATTCCAAGTATTATATAGGCGCAAGCTTGTTTAGCATTTCATTTTTGGCTTGCTAAAATAACTATCACCTAATGAAAGTAAAATATAATACATGGCATCTTAATCTTTCCTTTTGAAATACATGCTTCAATGCCATTGTTGTGTATGAACTTTGTGAGAATGGATCTTCTTTGCTGATAACATATCCCCCATTTTGTAATTTTAAACAATATTGTGAAATTTCTAAAATTTCCATAAACCACTCTGTTTTACTCGCTTCTGGAATCACACTCATTTCTGTTTGAAAAATAACCCCAGAAAGGTGTTGGTGAAAATGAACTCCTAGAAGCAAACCACTTATCTAACACTTGTATTTTGTACAAGATAAGGTAGCAGCATATTTGGAACACGTCTTCTATGCTTTGAAATTGATATTAATCTATTGCGAAGAGGAAAAAAGCAACACAGCCCATAATTTACCTACCATTCGTAAGAGAAGCCGGAGAAACACAAAGGTATGAATATGGATGATTGTATTCATGCACAAGCAGCCTATGCAATGTAACTCTGGGGAATTTGGTATATTCTTATCTGTCATGTTATGCATATGTGAATATATGTTAGTGCTGTTTAATGAACTTTCCTTATGTACATTACATATCTTTTTGTAATATCTTTTTGCACTTGGGAGTTTTGGGATGGGAGCAAATCCTGATATCTTATAGGCTGTTGCTTGCACTTGAGTTTCACAAAAGTAAACTGATACAATTAAGCATAGGCTTCTAGTGTATTTCCAGCAGAAGATAGTTCTAGTTAAAGTTGACTCACATATAATTTTTCTGAGATGGGAATGCTTGTTACTAGATCTCACTTCTTGTAGTGAAGCAAAGAACCAATAGCTGACATGTGGTATAACAGATATTTATCCTTAGTACAATGAGAGGGATAGATAATTTTCTTTCCTGATGAATAAAAAAAATGTTTTGTTTTGTAGTTAGCTTACTTTAGAAAATATAGCTTTATGCAGTGGTGGGATTCAACTGGTGTAACAACTGGTTTGGTGAGTGCATGCCAAATGCATGCTTCGCATGCGCACATGCAGCATTTGCAAAAGCTCATTTTTAGCTACAGAACTCACCTTCTACTGCAGCCCTGGTGTGTAAAACAGCTGATGCACAGCAATCCGCTGTGCTGCGCGAATTAGCTGAGCACTGACTAGGGCAGGGGCGGGTGGACGGGACCAACTCATTGCTGGAAATACCAGTTCGCCCGAACAGGCTGAATCCCACCACTGGTTTTATGATACAATCGATCAAACCATTTGTGATCAGACACCAAAATATGGAACAAATTAATGTATTTTGTGCAATAGAACTATAGGGTAAGTTTGGAAAGGATTGTTAGTTAATTTCTGTAATTCATGTATAGTTTATCACTAGGAGACCACTGATAAAGTCTTATAAGTCATTTGTTTGTGAAATAGCTCTCTCTCATATGATACCCCTTTGGTTTAAACATTAAAGTTCCTTTTGAAGTAAGCTCTCAAATTCCAAAGTTGATGAGTAAATTGAGTTTACAAATCTCACATTTCTTATATTGTTTGCAAATACAAAATATTTGGAACAACGGTATATTGACCTTGCAAAGCCTGGGCCATTGTAGCATATTAATCATATTGGTTGGAATCCAGATAGCAAACGTCTGAGTCTCAGTTGTATTAAATGTTGTCATTTACCCCATTGCCAGGCTAAGAAGTCATCCACAGGACAATGGAAAAATAGAATCATCATACATTTCACACTTTAATTCAGCTAATCTCATGCCTGACCTTTAGAGAAAGCAGAGAAACAAGCACAGAGCTGTTCCCTTCTGACTACAACACTGAATAAACGCTCCACATACTTTAGGAGCATAAAAGAAAGATGTAGGGAATATTGAACATATGAGTTCAATTAAACTCAAATATTGACATTAAAATGTCTATGATTTAAGAATTGAATGAGAAATATTAATTTAGAAGAAAATTGCTTTTTAGTCTACTCAGTCTTGTACCACACACAAGTATATACTAATAATTAATCAGCATCTCCTCTGACCATCATGAACAGAGCTATTGTTCCTTAAAACCCATACAAAAACAAACCATCCATTGTGTTGGAATTCCTAAGAAATTATTTTTAAATATTTAAGATATTTTGTTTATTTTCTAATAGGTTACATAGTCTTTTATCTATTACATCTCTTACTCAGGACAATTGTTTTTTTCAGATCCATGTGAGGCTAACTTTGGCTCAGCCATCAGTTGTCACTTTATGCTATGAATAGGATACAGTCTACCCTTTTGAATGGAGGAAGAATGATTTGCCATGAGGAGATAAAGAGACAGAGTGATTTATTTTGGATTTCTGCCTAGTTCTAATTTCTATATACACCTATAGCATATGTTTCTGTGCTTCAGAAATGAGTCTTTATCTTTAATATGCTTTAGTAATGTTAGTCTGGCTAAATACCTAAGCAAAACTTTATCTAATGTAGTTCTGGTATTACTTCTTCAATGGCACTATCATATGTTCTAGTATGTTTGCACATATGTGTATATTTATATCCTAGTTTTCCTCTAGAAGTTCAAGGCAGCATTCATACCATTGTTTTTTAATTTTTTTCTTAACAAAACAATGTTGTAATAAATGTTTAGGTGAAAGAATGTCTGCCCCAAAGTCATTCAGTAAATATTTGTGCTTACAATTAACTAAATCCTGGATCTTCCTAGCCCTACTTTCATATCTTAATAACCACCACCTTGGTGTTATGCTTTCCAGATATCCGAATATTTACTAAAATCTGCAGAACAACTTCATAAAGTATTTGGGAAGAAGCCAGTTTAGAATGTTCTAGAAAATCAGTTTTGGTTGGAAAAGGAACCAATACATTTAATGACTTAAAGACTGAGAGTTATTAAAGAGAGATTCAGCCAAAAAGTAAGAAGAAATTTCCTGAAAGTGAGAACAATTAATCAATGGAATAGCTTGTCTCCTGGAGTTGTGGGTGCTCCATCACTGGAGATTTTCCAAAATTCACTGGACTGGCCATTTGACTGCAATAGTATAAAGCTTGGACTAGAAGACCTTCATTCCAGCTGTATGATTCCTTTTTCTACCTCAAAGAAAGGGGAGGGGGAGGGGGGAGAAAGCAACAAGCTAAATGATATTATGAAATGAAGTGTATACATTCAAAATAGATTGAAATTTGAAGGTTTGAATGATAATACGAAAAAATGAGAATTGCTTCCTTAAGGACTGTCTTTAGAAAGCTAAAAGAAAGGGGCATGAAGACCTTTAGCATCAGGGAAAAATGATGACACAGCAAAGCATTACTGGGCAAGGACTGTTAGATGAGGGCAGTAAACAGAAATAGAACAGAAGTCTGGCACAGTGTCTGCAAGTAGAGCTAATGTTGAAAAAAGATATTGTTCCATAGCTCTGAAATAGTTACGATTATAGAGACTAAGCAAAAAAGCTAAGCTGATTGGGGGGGGGGGGGGAACTAGGTCAATCAAAGGAAACTGTGTTTTCCAAGATTCTGCTGGATTCTATCTCAGTATTTCATTCAAGGTCACATGATGATCCAGAGCATTGCAAAGCCACTCATTAAACAATACCAGAAATGAATGAATAAAAGAAAAAGGGAAAAAAAGAAGAAAAACCCAGAAAAAAAGAAAAACAGCAGGGGAGCAGTTAAATTATTGGGTGACAAAGGAGTTAAAAGACTTATAAGAGACAGTAAAGAAATTGCAGAGGATTGGAATTAATTCATTGCTTATGTCTTTTAGCGCAAAAAATGTGGCCTGCCTACTGGCATTTTATCACTTTTTCAGGAAGAGAATCTAAGGAAATGTTATGAAGTTCTTGAACTTATTGACAGGTTGATGACACACAAATCACTGAATGCACACAGCAGGCATCCAAGGGTTCCTAATATTAAATTGTTGATCTAACAAAAAATATGTAACGGTTTAGCTTTTCTATTGGTGGACTGGATATTGGCTAATGTAGATGACAGGTTTTAAAAGGGGATGCAGGCTAGTTAGTTCTAACATCTCTTCAATGTAAATTGGTGGAAAACATGATTAAATTTATAAGTGTTTTTGGTGGGTAGCCAGATCTTACATTAGAACAAAGCATATGCCCGTGCTGTGAGTATATGTCATGCCAGGTAGGACAGTATCACCTTCGGGACTAATTTGACTTCAAAGCAACTTGCCAGAAAGGCCATTAGCACTATTTATTATCCTGATTGAAAGTAGGGAGGGGGGAAAAACTACACATAATACTATGCATACATTTTCTAAATCTATTTCTTTGGGAGTCATTTGTGCCCCTTCTGAACTTCTTCACTAGATCTGTGAAAAAATCCCCAGAATTCAATGTTTTCATGCATTTCTTTTGCATTGTTATTGTATGCAACCCAATTTTCTCCATTTTCACAGAGAGTGAAAAAGAATATTTTTGACCTGACAAACCTATCTCCTTTAATCTATTTTTGTTGTTGTTGTTTTATGCTTCATGGCTTCATTTCACTATTTCATAGTGGATTGCAATCCTGGAAATGAGATAAGAACACTTTATGTTCTTCTTTCATAATTTTCCTTCTGTTCAGTGTCTACCCCCTTAATTAGATTTTATCTTGAAAATCCTAATATCTCTGTTTTGCTTTTGAAAAAGTGCATTGTATTGTATTGTAAATTGTTTTCATTCTTTTTATATATATACTTTAAACTAATCAAAGAAGAAGGGAACTTGTATTGAAAACCATATTTCTCATTCAATAAATTGTATTAACAATTTAGAATATTTGAATTGACTTGTTTTAAATTGTAATACTTCCTTTCTACTCATTTAATCTCCCCCCCCTTTTTTTTTTACAAAAGCAATTTTGAATACATTTATTGTTATATTTCTGCTATGGCTACTACTCCCTAATATGTGCCAATGCCTTCTCTTATTGTGAAAAACTACCTATTTTTTAAAAAAATCTACCTGATATATTAAATTTAAGGTAATCATTAGTTTACTGATATATAGCTGATAATACTATAGTTTGAACAGATACAAAATATCATTATAAAGTATCATAGAATCTCTATGAAAGAACTATTGCTTCATCATTTGATTAGTGGAAAATATGTTTAAAAACATGAAGGCATTGATGGGGCATTATCAAAGAGTTAATTTTTTTAGTTTAACATATCTAGAAATGTCCACTTTAAAACTATTCTTGTGCTTTTGATAAAGATATGTGACAGATTAAATCAAATGGTCAAAACAAAATCTGGCCCATATCCTAACCTGGTACAATGTTATTCAGACTTCCAACTATCACAATCAATCAACTCCTTAAAGAATACTTTTATTGGAAATATCATATTGGCACATATCTGGTGAAAACTGACTCTGAAAACTCCCGCTGTTTTCACCTAATTAAAAGTGAAAGATTTTCTACTTTCTCAAACAATCGGTCACATGGTCCAATTACCTTGGGCAGCATCACTCCGCCTTCCTCTGACCAGGTGGGAAAATGCCCTTGGTTCCCAAAAAATAGTATTTTGTTTTAGCTACAAAATCCCCTCTATCTCCAATCCCTCCTCCCTATTCCTTAGCTCCAGTGTGGCAACACTGAAGCGGTCAAAATGGCTTCGGTCAGGTCAGCTTCAGGGTTGACACAATCAATCAAGTTTTTTCCCAACCATCTCCCCCAAGTCACACAATGTATCTAACTGTATTGCAGGGCTTTACTTGAGTTTAATTTGTTTCAGAAATGTATACAACGGACTCCTGGAATAAACTTAATCACGTCCTTGAAGTGTCAATATTACCCTGCCACCTGCATTTTGAAATACCTTGGAGAAGCTCTGTCTATAGGTGCAATGTGTAGAGAACTACCTTACAAGGACCTTGGCACAACTGAATGTCTACGGATATATTGTAGGATGTATGAAGAGTGCTTTCATTATCACGTGAATACATTGTATCGGAGTTAGTAGCCAGTTCTGACAGTGGGCAGCACTGAACAATGTTATAGATGCAAAATCGTCACCCTCATCATCAGTAGTAGCAGCAGCAGATGCATGATTGAAATAAAGAAATTGTCGAAATCTCACAAATGCTGATACAGAAACAAAACAGATCTTGAATCTATCTTCTCATGACAAATACTACAACAGGAAACAGACACAAGCAAGAATATATTAAGAATGCAGATATTAATAAGTAGATTTACATTTTTTTAAAAAAGAGAACTTTACAAATGAATTTTAGGAATTGTTATATGTCAAATATCAGCCCTATTTAAAACCAAGGATCAATTTATTTTTTTTGCTTTTCTTCTTGTCCATATGCTATACATCTGATGGTTCTCCTTTTTGGAAAGAGCAATTTTCATCTACACATATTCTCAGTTAACAATAAGAATAATGGGACTGATAATTCTGTTGTGAGATGCTATGGTTATAAAGCATGGTATTTTGTGACAATACTGACTTATGACATTGTTAGACAAATTCCAAGTGGTTACCACATCTGTCTCCTGGTTAATGTGTATTGGGCTAATTTGTACTGAA
Source organism: Oxyrhabdium leporinum (assembly GCA_032468155.1). Lineage (NCBI taxonomy): Eukaryota > Metazoa > Chordata > Lepidosauria > Squamata > Cyclocoridae > Oxyrhabdium > Oxyrhabdium leporinum. The sequence continues at coordinate 122,441 of JANHFL010006807.1, read as the reverse complement.
CAGGCATATTTTACTAGAAACTGTTTATGTTGAAACCAAAAAGAGTTTTATAATAGAGAGTTAGTTCCTTGAACTGATCCTGGAAGTCTATTGGCAACCCGATGCATCTTCTCCAGCATAGATTTATTCTGCTAAACTGGTTTCTACCAGTCAGGAGATGGAGAATTAATTTCTGCATCAGATGTAGTTTCTAAGTCAGTTTCATATAAAGTGAATTGTAATATTCTAAGATGAAGATGACAAGAACCCAACCTCAATGCTATCAGTTCCTGTGGGATTAGTTAAAAATCACAACTGGTGAATTAAATGGAGCTGTCCAAGATCACCCCAAACCATGGCCTCCATCTACTGGTCTAAAGCAGGAGCTGTGAGTGCAGGGACCCCTGATTGCATACTGCTCCTTTGAGGAAAGTGCAGTCCCATCAAGAGCTATAAATGGAATTTCTTGGTAATCAAAACCCTCTGCACAGACAATAGCTCTATCTTGCTGGGATTAAACCTGAGAATGTCCCAACCCATTCTGTCCCCCACAGTTACCAGGTCAAGACTACTACTACATTGCAGCTGACCACTTCTAATTTATACTGTAGATGACCTCTAGTTTTATGAAGGTTTAAAGTGAATAGGGGAGAAGATAAAACTTTGTGACTGCCCATACAGAATGTTTATGGAGATTCTCAGTCATTCAGGTCATAGTTGTCCCAAAGGTGCTTTTTTCAAGAGGCAACTGGACTTTCTGGTTTTTCATTTCTTATCCAAGAAGCTTCTTCAGCTCTAACTGGTTGGTGGGAAATGGAAGGATTTATACTCCTTGCAGACAGCTGGTCATTTGCATTCTTTTAGCAGATCGTTAAGGTCACCTGGAGGTTTATCTCTCAACAGAGGGGGAGGAATAGGACATAATCTATCTCCAATTTACAACACGGTCTTTTCAATAGTTCCAAGAAGGCTCCACACCAACCCTGATGACACAGATAAACCTCCAAGTAACCTTAACAATCTGCTAAAAGAATGCAAATGACCACCTGTCTGCTAGGAGTATAAATACTCCCATTTCCCACAATCTATTCAGAGCTGAAGAAGCTTCTTGAATGAGAAGCGAAACATCTTCAAAGAAAAACTAAAAGTCCAATTGCCTCTTGAAAAAAGCACCTTTGGGATACCCATACAGCAGTGCCTAAGAGTTCAACCTGTCCTCCCTCACAAATACTGACTTAAATTATCTACTTAGGAGGCAGTGGAATAACTGCAGAAAAATTAAGTTTCCCTAATTTCTCAAAAGATACTGTGATCTATGGTTGGTACTGTCCCCTCTTAGTGTTGTTGCAGTTCATCCACAACAGCAATTCAATTTCAACTCTGTGCCATGACCTAGCCCTGGCTGAAAGGAATCCAGATAATTTACCTTATCCAAATCTATCTGTATTTGCTGCCTTGCTATGTTTTGTCTGAATGGGGGACAAGATAATGATTATCTAAAATGGATTGAGATCAGATTTCTGAAGCAGGATGTACTTCCAGCTCTTTCAAGCTTATATCACCACCTCCTAAACTCCAACCACATTCTCTCAGACAGTTTGTATTACACTGCAAACAATTCTCATTATATTCTGCTGAATGTAGAATGTTCTTCCAAAATTTCACACTGACTTCATAAAGTAAAGGATTTGAAGCTTATGGCACATGGTTATGAAAAAAGAAGAGAACTCTTACACATACATCCTTAACCTTATGTGTTCAAGCTGAAAGCTTCAATTCAATTGAATTCTATAGACATCTAGAGCAGATATTGCTATCCTAAACGTTCATATCTGAATTGCTAAATTCAGATGTCCCAAAAATACTTGAAATGTTCCCACAGTACTACTATTCTGTAATACAAGGTTGAGATACATACTACTTATACATGTTCTGTAAACTGGGAAGAAATAAAACTGAGTCTACAGATTCAACCTAACTACCACCCATTCATTAATCTTTAACCACATAGTCTATATGTGCTCAAACAGCAATACATATAATATGTTTTAGGATGAAATTTTGCTTAGGACCAATGTCCATGGTCCTAATTTTCTCTTTCTTTTTTTAGACTAATTGTAACCCAATGTTATCCGAATGCAGTTGTGCTACAAGACTCACACAACCTTTAAAATAAGTAAAAAAAATATTGGAAAGTGCAATGATTTTCCTGTGTCTTAAGGCTCAATAGAAAACACTATTCCATTAAAGCTAGAAAGTATGTAGCTGGAGTACTAGAATGGTGTTGAAAAGACTTGCTAATTTCATTATTTGTGTGGCAAAATGACACAAGACATGTGAACATATAATAACAGAATCTAATATATGGAGATCTGAGGCCCTTGAAAGAAGGAAAGATATAAAGAAGCTTACATTAATATGATGTAAAATTAGGTAGGCATGGGGGCATTGTACTGTTGATTTAATTAATATGTACATCTGTAGGCCAGAGTAACATGTATAGTTAAAGCTATAGAGAACTCAAAACTTTTTTCTGTCATATTGTCATTTTTCAGAAGGAATACCTGCCAAATAGGCGCTTGCTTCAAGTCTTTTAAAACTGTTGGTTTCTCTTATCTATTTCAATTATGTTATGCAAATATATGCATATGTTAATACACACGGAGAGAAAGAGACCATACACACACATGTATAGATATCTTTAAAACCTGAATTATTCTCTTGAGCCTGAAACATTAATTTTAAGAACTATAATTGCTATATATTCAATATACTTGAGTGAATTAATATTTTAACATATTAAATAAAGTCTTACCAGGTCAGTATTGAATAATGTGTTTAATACCAAGTAGAAATCTTGTTTAATATTAGATGTGAATTTCATTCTTAAAGAAGTAATTTCAATAAATTCAATGTAAGCTTAAATAAACATATTTGCCAAAGTGTGCTTTCTCCACTTATATTGTGATGCCAGGAAAAGAAGTCAAGAGTTTGGAAACTGTGTTCAAACTTGCCTTTTGCAGAAAACAAAATGAAACACAGGAGCAAAAGTTCTAATAACATAGGATTAAGACAGGTTGAAAATTGTCAGAGCGCTGTTTACTTTTCCTTTGTCTCACATTGTTTCATGAGTAGTCCTACCAATTTGCACTCAGCTACTATAGCAGGAGGTGACACTCTTTATGATCACAGGTGGCAGAAACACATATTGACTCTGAGCTCAACATATCCCTACACTGAGCTGTGTATTGATAAAGTAATTTAAGGGCATCCTGCAGTGAATATTGTGCAAAGGGGGAAAAAAATCCCTTGTTTCCCCTTCCTTTTTGAAAAGTCGTTACAGAAAACAATTTGTGCTCTTTCTAACCTAGAGATTCTTTACAATGGATTTGATTCTCGCTCCAATTTTGAAAAGAATACAAAATATAAACTCTATATTTATTACCTGCTTTAGGATCACTGCTAGCCTAACTCCAGTATAATCACTTCAATAACCCAAGAAAGATTCATATATAAGTTTCTGCAGTGCAACATGGAATATAACATGACTATAATTAAAATCAGGAGTCATTATGAAGCCTGGAAAGCTTCTGACCCATGTACCTGCTTGTCAAATCACCTGAAATCTCACAATTTATTTGCGATCTCACAGTATTACAAGAGTTCACATGTGCATGTGAAAAGGACCTGACAATCTCACGAGTTTGCCCTACTATAAATAATTTTGAATTGGATCTGGGGGATTTGCAGATTCCATGAGAGATGGGAAGCATCATGTTTTGACCCTTGGCTGAAATAGTTGTATTTAACAATGGCTGAAGTAGTTGTATTTAACAATGGAGACTTGTATTTCTGAAAATGTCTTTGAGTCAATAGTTGAGCTTTTGAAACAGAGGAATTCCTCTCTCCATGAAGAGCAAGTGCCTACAAGAGGTTTTTCATACTACCAATTATCTATAACTCTAGTAACATCAAGCAGGGGCTTGGATTTTTTTTTTAAGATATTGTATAAACTGAATTCTGGGAATCCTCAGTTTTGTCAGAAATTACACTCTTCATGGTTATAAAAAAACACCTTGATATCCTCCTATTAGTTTCAAAAAACTGAATATCAATACTTTCTAAAAGTAACAAAATGTGAAAGGTAGAAAAATTCAAAGCAAGTATTTTCTCTACCAATCTCCTTTAGACACTAGTTGTTACACAGTTCTAACTTCCTTAGTAAAATAAGAGAATGAACCGTTTAGTTTTTCCCAAGGTCTCCAAACTTCATTGAATGATATTCTTCAATACATAGAAACATTGGATATCAGCAATCAAATGAACTTATACAGATGATCATGTGTACCATATTAAACTAATATATGAAATCTAATTAATAACAAAATGTTTTACTCTAATAGCAGTTAAATGCAAAGAATGTCTTGCTGGAACCCTCTGGGCTAAGGAGCTCAACAAACAAATAAGTCAAGTAAAAGGAAACCAAAATGATGAAAGAGGAATAAGGATAAAGGAATTAGATATAGTTTTTTCTAGAGAAGAGACAGGGAAAAGGGTTATTTGGTAGCCATTTTTAAACATTTAAATGTGTGCAAAGAGTGTATAGAAGAAATTTGTTTGTTGCTCCTCCAGAAGATAGAATGTAAGCCAAGAGATTCAAATCACAAGAAAGATGATTTGAACTAGACATACTGTAGATACAGCTGTGAAATCAACAGGAGTAAAGCTTGATAGAAAAGAGACTTTATTTACTTTACTTATTTTTTTGCTTTTGCTAATTATGAAAAAAAAACCACCACTTTCTGACAGTGTGAGCATTGAAAGGGATAACCTTGGAAAACAACAGGCTCTTCTTTATTATAGGTTTTAGAGTACAATCTGTGTGGCTGCCAGCCAGGAACACTGTAGAAATAGGTTTCTGTGTTGGTAGTGAATTGGATACATTTGTCTTTTGAAATGCCTTTTAACTATAATTTTGCAGTCTCCTTCTATCCATTTCATAATGTTGGCATTAACTTTTCAAATGCTAAATTGCTTGGGGATAGTTTACTGAAAGAATAATCTTTCCTCATTTCTTTATTTTAATTCAACTATGTTTCACCAGACCCTCAAAAGACCTCTGTCAATTAAAGCAGTACACAGATAAAACAGTCATGGTAAATAACATGACCTGCTGAGGCTATTCTCCAAGTATTTCTGCCAAGTAAAACTATATTTCAGTGGTAATGCAGAGCTTCAATCACACAGTTACCGTTACCATCCTAACTTTTTTTGACAGCTCCCTGTGGATACTCCTGGCTTCAGTTCTAGTACACTTATGTCAAAAAGAATAGTGGACTTCTATATTGCTCTCTTTTCAGCACCAGAAAGGTTTTCTCATTTTAAAACCTTTTAGTGCTTTTAAAATCCTTTTCACTGCTATTATCCCCCATTGTTGGCTGCACAAGTGATTATATGATTTTGTTGGTTTTATTCCATTTTAGGGGTTATGTTTCTACCTTATTTCTATTTTATGACTTCACATTAGGGTTTTCTTTTGTCTGTTGTTTGGTTTTTGCTGAAAAGCATCTAAGAATCATGGTTTTAAGCAGTATATGCATATTTAGAATAAATATATTGTATAAATATAATATTTACTTGTCTTGCATTTAGGAATAACACATGAATGTGCAATCTTATTCAAGAAAATTTAGATATCAAAATCCTGGTTCCCTTCCCACATTTGGACTCAAGTTTTCCAAGAAGAAGAATGCATTGTGAAAATGTCAAAATGTTCAGAAATTCTGAAGCTGACCTGTTTAGAGAACAAACAACAAAACTTTTTTTTTAAAGACTGGAAATCTTAGATGGACTTTTTGCTGAAAGAAGAAAATAATGAATTGATTTATGGATTTGAAGATTAAGAACGATGCCAGTTAAATGAGGGGGTGAGATTTGCAAAATATTTTGGAAGGAGGATATAATTGTAATTATCTGTTGAAAAGAAGGTTGGAAATCATTTATATATTTTCTTGTTCTTTTCTTGTACTCTTTGTTTTCCTTTCTTTTGATATAATAATTTTAAATAAATAAAAAGTACTCTGCTGAAGCCTACCAGGAGACAGAACTAAATCAAAATCTATTTAATCAATGGCTGATGTCACCAACAGCCTCAAGTAATCAAGGCCTAAGAGAGAGATTTTGTGGGGATAACCATCATTGTATCAAGTTGCTTTCTACAATTAGCACAGATCTCTCAAAAGTGAGACCATTACTTGTTTGGCAGTCAGTGTCACATCTTTTTACACATTCTTTACACATTTATCGAGCGTGCTAATAGAAGTTGAACACTATAATCTGCACTATGAACCCAATCACACAGTTTTCAATGGTTTTCTTTCTTGGAGCCTTTGAAAGCCCTGTAGAATTAACAAAAAACATATCAGAAAATTATTCCAGGTGCCTAGAAGCTAATATATGAAGTCCTACATGAAGACTATTGGGTTTATCTGCTATTACTTACCTAGGGGTGATTGCAAGGCAGGCTTCTGAAGAAGTGAAATAACAGTGCAGGTTACCAGTGAGACCGGCAAAAACTTCAGCATTGCATTTGAACTCAGAGCTGCTTTGACGTACATTCTAATTAGGCTCATGACAGGATTCGGCATGCCAGTTCTTTCTCACATTAGCTTCTAAAGTTTACTGGCTGAAAAAGGGATGTTTTTTTTTCCCTGCAATGAATCAGGCATCATATTGCCTGACACCAACCTCTTGATTAGATACATATTTGTTCTAATGATCCACCTGCTTTCAATTAAGTGACAGGAAATCCACCTTATTAGCACTAATGACCCTGATACCTTGAATAAAGCCTTTTCTCTCTCTCTGGGTGTGCTTTTGTGGGGCACTGGATAAAAATGCTCCAAATATAATTTCAGTTTTTAACAGTGCTGCCTGAAAAGTTAACAACAGTTACAAACATCTGCTACGCAGGCTACCAAATAAGAGTTATGTAAAGGCAGAAGACCTATAGTGACTTATATTGTACTAGCGTCAACAACAGAAATACTTCAAGGGGGAGCTTACACTATCACTCTCAAAACCTTGTATTGAGAAGATGCATGTACAAAGATTAGGAGGCATGAATTTTGCCTCCCAGGATATTTTGAAAACATACTTTTAATAATAATAGAATCAGCTGCTTAAGACAGGTGTGTGAGTAGCAGCTAATAGCCTCCAGATGGAGGGTAAGACAACATTTGGAAAGTTATGAATTCCATGTTTTTAGAAAAAGAGATGGAAAAACGGCAGCTGAGCCAACAGAGAAGGATCTGCAGGCAGGCAAGGTAGAAAATATTAATATAGACAAAGAAGCAAAGGGTGGTTATTAGGGGGCTTGTTTCACTAGAAGAGAAGAATTGGGAAAAGTGGAGAGGGAAAGAGAAAGCTAGTATATATGTATGGATAAAGATTAAAATCAAATATCTCAATGAAAGTCTAGTGTTTTTTTCCCCTTGTGGGAACTTTACTCACCACTGATCCTTCAGATCAGCCATGATAAAATCATTTCTCTGATTCAAAGAAACATCAAGGAATACTCTAAACATTTGGCTCTATGACGTTTATATATGGGGATTTATTCATTAGCTTCAAACGTTTAGATTTGTTCCTAGGACTGCAGTCCTCATACCTTTCCAGACAAGCAGCCGTGCTTGGAAATGTCCAATGTAAGAGCATCCAAAATTCCAAAGGGAGGGCAAGCTGCTTTCTTGCTTACTAGCTCTCACCATCCAGAAGTTCCTCCTTGTTTTGAATTTGGATATCCTTCTGTAAAGCTCCCACCCATTAGTTTTAGGACTACTCTTCATACAGCAGATAATACATCCCCACCTCTTCCCTGCCCTGTGACAGCTCTTCAAGGCCTTGAAGAAAGATCATGTCTGTCCTTAGCTTTCTCGTTTTGGTTAAACATACCCAGTTCTTTTAACTGTTCTTCATAGGATTTTGTCTCCAAGCCCATTACCATTTTCTTTGTTCCTCTCTGCATTCATTCCAGTTCCTTAGTATTCTTCTAATATAATAGCAACCAGAAGTCGACACATTATTCTGCTATGGTCCTAACAGTCCAACATAGAACACAGGTGTCACTTTCTAGTACCTTGATACTACCTACCCTTGATACTATTTTTTCAGTCCAAAATTAGAATTGACTCCTTTTGGCATCTGCAACATACTGCTGGCCCACATTTAATTTGTGGCCTACCAGGATGCCCATTCATCTTCTTGAGCCAGATGTTGCCTATCTTATATCTGTGCATTTATATTTTTTTCTTCCTATTGTAGATCTCCTAATTACTTTGGTTAGAAGGTGTAGGTAACAAGTCTTCTGAGTGTCTGTTGCACCATGCCATTAAAATGCACCATTTATACGAAGTTTACTGGATCACCTGCTTTTTCCACAGAAAACTACCCCATACCTGTTACTGTTGTAAAATTATGAACATGTCAAAAAGCTTCTTCCTTCCTGGAGTGTAGTCCTTTTATGAAACCCTGTTGAAGGAGTTTATTTCCTGAGACTCATTTGATCATCTCTGTCTTTCTCTATGACTTCAGAGCTCATTTGATCATCTGACTAGCTTTTACAAGCTTTATATTTACAATAGACACATAGAGGATTCATGGCAATAAAAAATGGAAACATCAAGTAGGTATGCAAAGTGCTTAGTTCTAAACAGTTTCAAGAGTGAAACTTCCTATTCTAAGGGCTAAAAATGCTGTTTTCTAGCATAAAACAGCCTGTTTGAAGTTTTTTTGGAAGCTTGAAAGAGTGTGCTGGGGCTGGGAACAGATTTGTTTTGACCTCAAACACTTTCAGAATTCTTGAGGCACTAGTTTCACAGTTAAATAGTTAGTTTTGTGAAAAACCAGGATGTTTCATGCTCAAAATGGTTCAAACTGAAACTTTTGAATGCCACAATCAGCGAGCTGTTTTCTAGCTTTTTTTTTTCTGGAAGAAGGGACATGCTGTCAGATGTTTCACTCATGTCCAAATATAACAGGCAAGATATATGACAGATGCACTATATATTTTACTTCTTCTTGCCTGCACTGTTTCTTATGAACTAGCTGTACCTTCCTACTTAATTCTTCACTCATTTTTATCTCATGTTTTTTTTCCCTTTCTATTTAGACCATTCAAAATCTGCTTTAAAAAAGGGAAGTGGGTTCAAACTCTTTGCTTCAAGCTGCTTTCCTGCCTAAAATAATTTCCTACAATGCCTGCTTGATCCAGATTTCAGGCTGTTTTGAAATTGATGATGATAATGATGATGAAATGGAGCAGAAAAGAAGAGCAAAGCTGGATATGCCTCTTTGCCATGATCTTTTTGTGGAAGATCTAATGGAAGAGTGTATGCATGGTATGGAATTTCTGGGGTCAGACTTCAGTATTTACCTAGAATTCCTTATTGGCCAAGTGTGATTGGACACACAAGGAATTTGTATCTGGTGCATAAGCTTTCAATGTACATACAAGCAATAAGTGATAAATTATAATCGTAATACAATAATCATAAATCATAAGATACACCATTCAGTGATAGTCATAAGATACTAAATAAAAGCAGTCAACATAAATCACAAGATATAAACAACAAAGTGATAGTTATAAGATGCTAAAGGAATAGGTGCTAGGATTTATTCCCTATTTCTAAGTTGTTTCTAAGATTCTAGAAATTTCTAGAAAATTTCTAATTTCTAATTAACTTAATTAAATTAATTAATGTCTAATTTCTAGGTTGTGCTGCAAAACATAAAAAACCATTGATCAGCAATGAGCAACCCATAGCTGATCCCTCCAGTAACATATTCATTCAGAAATTACTCCAGACATATGCAATGAGAGTGGTTTGCCCTTTCAGAGGTACAGTACTTGATTCCCATTTTTAAATTCTTGCACTTCTGATCACTTGGATCATTGGTTTTATTGTGGTTGGTAGAAAGACTGGGAGACTAAGATGCAGTTCTGATTTTTCACTTCGGAGAGCTACCAGCAAATGTATTTTACTATAGGATAGTGAATTAAAATGAAATAATAATCTGTTAGATATGCTCACATTCCTATAATCCCTAGCAGTTTTTTTCCTGGGAAGTTATGACAATCATGAGTTCATTTATAATTTGGTCCTTAACATATTTTTTTCTTCTTCTGCCTGTATCTCCATTATGGGATCACCTGCATATCATTTATTTGAATTTGGTTGAGTTCTTGCAATTGCTCAAAAACACGACCTCAAAATCTCAAATCTTGGTAGGCAGTACTAAACAAAGGCTCCCAGGTTCAGCCCAGAGATAAATCCAGCTTCTTTACAACTATTGATTAAATAGGACACACAGCAGCTATAGGTTCTTCTATCAGTTTTCCTTCAGACATTTCCTGTGCTGCTTCACTACAAAAACTCTAAAGATTGGAGAAACTGGAGCTTCTACAATTTTCCATATGTTGTCCCCTACCTAGCTGTTCTAAGCAAATCAGAAATAAACCATAGCTTAAGCTAATAGTTTATGTCAATAAGCCATAATTAAATAAAATTCCCTGATTGGAAAGCTGTATAGCTGAAACCAAGAGATGGTTTCTGTTATTTTTTGCCTTGAACTGTACAAGTAAGATGGAAAGGCAAACATATAAGGTAGCATTTCATCACTGAGCATTATGAATTAGTGAAACTTTAAAAATAAATAAATTATACTCTTGCCCCTGAATATGGAAGAAGAGAGAGTGACACTAAGCAAAATTACAATATAGCTAATAACTAGATGACATTCAAACTTTCTTGTAGGGAGACCTAAGGTAGTCCTTCCAATGCTCATTTTATACTTTCAAAAAGCTTCAGAGGTAGATTGCTCTGGTGAGATCTTCATCTCTTTGGTTCTAGCTGCACACTCCTCCCAACACAATGCTTACTCTCCATATATTTGAGGAAACTTTTGGATAGTTAATATAAAGTGAGACCTGATTTTTTTAGTGCAGGAGAAGGAACCTTCTAAGCATAATAATAAAAAAGAAAAGAAAAGAGTATGCATTATACTGGTTTAGTTGGGTGGCTATAGAAATTAAATAAATAAATAAAAATATAAGTCCAATATACAAATATGATCTCTTCCTATACTTATTGATTTATAATGGTACTTTAACCAACAGAGCTGTCAATAGTTTATATAAAGTCAGAAGAACCTAAAATCAAGAAACGTGCATTTTTTTTACATTTTAATTTAATTTATATATTTATATATAAGTATGCCATATCACTATCAGTGAACAAAACTGACTGATAGCCAATGAAGTGACTACACAAGGACAACCCTGAATGCATGCTTGTTTGTTTGGCTGTTGCAAATGCACATACACACACAAACACACACACACACACATAATATGCCAACATTACACAATGTCAACTTTTGAGATATTTATTTTCTGTTTACAAAACTTGTCTGTCACCCAGCAACTGGAATCCCCCAATACTTTCCAAATTATGTCATTTTTATCTGACTCATTTCCTACATTCATAGAGTTATACAGAGGATGAAAACATGGAAGGAAAAGAGGCATTTTTTCCTAGGTTTTACACTCTGGATTCAGGAAAGCAGCAGCAGCAGCTCTATGTCATAAGATCTAATTATCAAGAATTGCCTTTTCTGCCCCAAAGCAACCATTTGGATGACAGTGTTCTGTGCACTGTAAAACAAAATGGGAAGCCAGTGCAGTATATACTGGCTCACCGCTTCCTGCCACTTCTTCTGATATCTGCCTCCCCATCTCATTTATTTTCCACACATTAATGGTAGCAGTCACCTTGAGCTGGTGATGCAGAGTAATTTTCACAGAAACCTTGATCAGAAACCATAAATCAGCCTGATGTGCTTTTATGGTCTAATAACATTCTGTCTGCTCCTACAAGCTCTTATGTAAAACTGCACTGCAGTGAAACCTTGTATTAGATTTTATTGCAGATATCCTGGCCCACGGTCTATTCCTATCTTCAGTGTACACTGTATATATGGACCAACATTTCAAAACTACTCCTATATTAAGAAATTTATTTAACTATACACAGGAGAGAATGCAGATCAAAAACCATAAAGCCTTCTACCAGCATTTAATTTCATTTATTAGAATACCAAAGTTCTCAAAAAAGCAAACAGGTGAGTGGGAATAATTTCAGAAACCTAATAACCTAAGGGAGTCTTCTTTTATGTGCTAAGATTTTCAGGAAAATAGAAGAGAGGATATACAGCTGGTGAGAGTATTAGATATATGGAAGATGTTTTGCTGCACCCCTATGGAACTCATATCATATGGCGGAGGTCTTCCAGCTTAGAATTTAGGGATCATAATCAACAAGGTTATTTTTAGACTCCAACATTTTTGGAAAGCCCAATAAAGACATTTTTTAAAAGATCCAAGAGGGATTTGGCACACACAGTATATAGTAAAACAAATCTAGGGACAATCTCTGACTTCAATTCCGACTATCAGAAGATGTAAATCAAGAATTTGGATAAAATGGATAAAAAATTGTTGCTTGAAAAAAATTGAGGGGAAATTACTTTTGGGGGGGGGCTAATTGAGGAATTAACTAATTAATTTTTGAGTAGAAAACAAAAATAAACGTCTGTCACTTTCTAATTTTTGGGGGTACAGAGAACTCAAATGACCCTATTCAGTTCCTGAGTTTGAGCCTGCTGGCATTTCTAACAGAAGATTTCTTTACACATATACATTAGAGGTGTTTAAACTACTGAAAATGAAATTTAAAACATCTGAACTTGGGAAGGCTGATCTAGCCAAACTATTTGACTCCTCACTGAAATCCCCAAGTTCTCTGCAGTCAGAGACACTCAAAGGACTATGAAAGATGATTCAGATAATAACAGAATGAGCAGAACTCTGGCTAATACTTTGCACAAATGTTCAGCTGCTCAGTGAACTAATATCTTGAATATAAATATATTGATTAAATTCATTGGATCATAGAAGGATTAGAATGGATTTTGAAGATCATCTTGTCCAATCCTCTACTCAAGGGAGAAAGTTATTGAGATCCATATCTAAAATCTTTGGACTTAGCTGCAAAACTATGTAATGCACATATTATCTGATTCTTTATTTGTCATTTGCATTACTTTAAATCAGATATATTTTTCATAACCATATAGCCCCGTGGACCAGTTCCCCTGGGTCAGTTACTGCAACTTTTTGGAGACCAAACTGAAATTAATAGAGACTTGGAATTACAAACAGTAAACTTCATCTTCCTAAGGATCAATTTCAGCCTGCTTTGTCTCATCTAGGCTGATAGCCTCTAGGCACAAGGACAAGACCTTAACAACATCTTCAGTTGGGATATCATGGCTATGTAATGGTGCACCTTAACCCTCCAGACCCATCAGATACCTGGAACTGCTTGGAGCCAGTTTATCAGGGGTGTTATCTCATCAGTTTGGTTTGATTTATGGGAACCAGTCAAACAGAAAAACTGCTCTCGGTTAAGGGAGAGGGAACATTTAATCAGTAGGGGGAAACAAAACCCCTCTGACTTGAACTCAGGTGCTGGGCAGGTTAAATGACTATCAGAATGGGGGGAAAGGAAGAAAGTTTGGACAAAATAAAATTGTGAAATTTATTTGAGGATTCCCCTCCCCCTTATCCATCTTATGTAAGCTATCCCATTACATTCAACTTCTTTGTTTCTTCTGACCAACTCAACTCTCACTTCCATATAACAAATGGGGCAGAAGCTCCCCCCTGCACTCAGTCATTTTGCCCCTTTTGCCAAACATTCTCTCCATTAGACTATCCAGTATCCATTAACTTCCTACCAGCAATTGCATGTCCAAATTTCACCACCCACTTCTCTATCTTTAGTAAATATTCTACAATGGTAGACAGTTTCTTCTATTTGTTCTAGTTACATCTTAATATATGGTTTCTGAATAGCACAGCATATCACAGATTTTTGCTTCACAATTTTGATTTTTCTTGCTATCAGAAGTAACCACTTATCTTTAAGGTGATGAACCACGGTGTCTGTTGAAGCACAAGAACATAGAAAGCTAATGATCCTTTGCTGACATTTTAGAAAATTAGATTAGAAAGAAACTTGGCCTTCCTCTTGCTTAATTAAAAATCTATTTTATTGGCAGATATTTTATATGTTGTACCTGGATATTTTGCTGTTTTATCTGTTTTATTGTATGTCATAGTGATAGCTTTTTGCTATAGGGCGATTAATAACTATTAGAAAGAAAGAAAAAAAATAAATCAAAGCTTCTCATCCATTCTTATTTATTAGAAAGTTTCATCCTTTACCTAGTCATTATTGTTTTCTCCACCAGTTTCTCTTTAGGAATTTACATTTTTTGATCAGATGTAGATATAGATATATGCCCATACTTTTGAACCAATACTACTTGACCCTTTGATGTGGGACTATGTTAGACATTAAAATGAACTAATTAATAAGAATAAGCTGAAGGCTATTATTCTAACACAGCTGTGAAAAATCTAATTATGGAGGATGCTGTTCATATATGTTGCCATATGCTTCCACATCTTTTTAACTAAATGTGCCATTTTGCACCACCATTCCCTAATCATGCATTCTTCAGTTGACTTTATGATATTTGACAACAGCGGTGATAATTTAATTTGCCCGTGTTTTGAGTTGACTTTCAGTACCATTCATGAATCTTCCTTTGAAATGGAAAGAGTTTCAGGGAGCTGCAATCAGCACTACCAAGTGCAGGCAACTCACAGTGGGTTTTTTTTTTAATGTCTGGGCTCTTATTTAAGAGTTTTCATCATATCACCAGGGGAGATTCACAGTTCAGAATCAGATTCTGCATTTGAGAGCCTGGAACTGCAAGGCAGAGGACACCAGAGGAATTATCTTCCTCTTTCTGTAATATCTCCTGCTGTCTTGTCCTCTACCTTACATTTGTGGTCTGTTTGAGGAAGTTTCTTTCAAATCCTCCAGTTTGGGAAGGATGCCTTTAGGATGTTGAGCAAGAGCAATACAAGAATATTCATAGTAATGAAGACTGCAGCTATAATAAAACAGAAGACAATAAGGTCCTAATTATTGTTTTTTATCTTTTATCTTTTATTTTGTTTTAGTTGGTGTTTTTTAGTGTTTGTAAGCCATCTAGAGTTGTTATGAATGAGCAGGCGGCTATATCAATGTCCCAAATAAATAAATAAATGAGTCACCTTGTTGGTAAGCTTTTCATCCAAGAACGGATATTGGAGTAGCGCTGCAAAAGGCTGTGGGTTGCAAAAATGATCGATATTGAGATAATCCAATCCCATCAATGTCACATATATTTCAGCAACAGAACTGACATCCTTTAAATGCAATAGAATGATGAATATTATTCACAGCGGGGCCAACAGGACTGGATTAGTAGATCTAAATCCAGGTCCAGCAACCCATAAAATCCTATATGGATAATTTCTTTCCCCACAGAGATTCTGTGAAATAATACAAGCATGAATGCTTTGAAGGGGAAAAAGTAAGATTAAAAAGGTACCATATGAGGAGGTAGAGAAAAACAAAAAAAAAAATTAAATGTCTCAGTAGACATATGTCATTTAGGGATTCCTGATTCTGTTTGACATCCATCCCCAATACTTATATCACCTGACTTATTCAGTTTTTAATAGTTTTTTTAAAATTAAATTTCATTATAAGATAAAAATGTAGAAGAAACAAAAGTTAGGAAAATAAGAGGAGAGAAAAGTGCAAAGGAAGAGCGAAAAAAATAGTTTTGAGCAAAAATTTCAAAGGTGATTGCCAAGTAGAGACAAAACTAGATCAATCTCTTTAATTAAAACAGTTTCATCATTTCCACTAACTCTTATCACCTTTACCATCCACACTTTCATGGTGTGGAATTGCTGTGTCTTTCCATCTTTGTGCATATAAGACTTATAATAACATAGTTACACTGACTTACCCAGGTTGGAATCCAGACTTTATTTTGTTTTGCTGAAATCAGTGAAATCAATTAAGAGATATCCAACTAAATTCTATTATTTTCTTTCTGTTGTGACTAAATTTGAACCCAGTCTAGTAGAACAGAACACTTAGCATTCATTCCATCCTAGCAAAAGGAGGAATAGAACACAATCTACTTCTAAATGCTCCAAAAGTTGTAAATTCTCCAACACTGGAAGTTTTGAAGAAGAGATTGAATAACCATTTGTCTGAAATAGTATAGGGTTTCATGCCTAAGCAGAGGGTTAGACTAGAAGACCTCAAATGTTCCTTCCAACTCTGTTATTCTCTTCTCTTCTCTTCTCTTCTCTTCTCTTCTCTTCTCTTCTCTTCTCTTCTCTTCTCT
>JANHFL010006807.1:66678-79880 GCA_032468155.1 Oxyrhabdium leporinum | reverse complement strand
GAGAGAGAGAGGGAGAGAGAGGGAGGGAGGGAGGGAGTGAAGGAGAGAGAGAGAGAGAGAGAGAGTTTGCTGTAGTGATTAAGGCATCAAGCTGGAAACCAGAAGACGGTGAGTTCTAGTCATGACTTGGGCATGAAGCCAGTTAGATGACCTTAAGACAGGTTTTTTTTCTGAGTCCTAGAAAGGAGACAATGGGAAAGAATTTCTGAAAAACCTTGCCAAGAGTAAGATTTGTCCAGGTAGCCTCCAAGAATCAAATCACATTTGGTGTTTTGAAGGCGTGTTGGAGGTGATTTCACAGAACAACTATCTTACATGCTCTCACTATGAAAAAAATGGATTGCCATCCGGAAATTTTTACAAATACCTTAACTGCCAAAAGGGAAGTTCTACCCACCTCTTCTTACCACAAGAATGTTCTCTTTGGTTTATTCTTTTTTTTTTTTTGCTGTCCAGGAAAATCAGCCCTTCCCCTTCTCCAAAATAATTGGACTTCTACCTTTGTGAGTTTCTGAGAATGCCGGTGGGGTCTGAGGCAAGGTTGGAAGTTCTGACCTCTCAGTTTTTTCTGCATTCTTCCTACAACAGAACTTCATTTGAGGATTATACAGATCCTATATTATATGCTATACCTATTTCAATATGTATAACATGTATACATATTGAAACCATAAATAAGTTACTTAATACTAAGCAAGCTTTCATATTGATTAGATGTCTTTCTTGGTCAGAGGGTTACGTAAAACGGAGAAGCTTTGAATCGAATTATTGCTGTTGAGTTGAACTAAAGAACTGCTCTTAAGTATTTCCAGTGTTTTAGAATGTATAGACAAAACCAATTAAAACTGAGGAAATAAAAGGGTTGTTTTACCTGGATTCAAGTTCCAGTTTACACATTTGATATTTAATTTATTTTAAATATTCAAAACATTCTCACATGATTTGTTTCCTTATTTTGTGTTCTTCTATCATAATTTTCCTCTTTTTTTGAAACTGTGCTAACGTGTCAGAAGATAAAAAGATGTTTAGGCCTTTTTAGAGCTCCGAAGAAGGCAATCCAGCTAGCTTTCTCTCACACTAAGCGAAGCAAGTTTTTCATACAAGAGTAAGTCTCTAAATAATTGTCACAGGAACTTTTTTTATCCTTCCATAAGTCTCGTAAAAATGAACTCTTCAAATAATTTATTTGGGTCCTATCACTGTGCAAACATATTATTGACAAATGTGCTGTGTGTTATTCATCAACATTAAGAGCTTTGCCCTTTGCCTATATCATATCCCTGAAATATTTAGTCTGCATTATGCAAATATTTTTTACAACTTTGGTGTGCCATTACTCTCTGCTTGAAGTCTGAAAGTGAGAAAGTCTAGCTTTACTAATGTAACAGTTGAATGAATAAGCTGCAGGGTAGAATTACAATGGGTTTTGAAGATACAGTTGAGAGGAGTTCTATCTTGCAAGTGTTTGCATTTTCTTCTTTAGCTTTTCAATTGCTATCAGCTCAAATTAGATTCAGATACTATCGGTCCTCTTAGTGGTCTATATTTTCTGTTTCATAAGGTGCATGAAATCAGCTCTAGGAGATAAAGAGTGATGCTTGAAAAATCTGAACCGATTATGACACAAACTGCAAAATAATAATTTATGTACTATTTCTTTAAAAAATACTACATCCTTAGGCAGGGTAAGAAACTTTACTGTAATTTCTTTGGCCAAATCTAAATGTAGTCAAATGTGCACCTTAGACTTCAAAAAAGTGGACTTTAATAATTGATAAGTAAGATTCTGTAGCAAGGGAAATTCAACATGGTTAGGAGCTCCTAAAACATTTGACATTAAAAGTGCAATTGTAATAAATTGTGAGTAGCAGAAAATGGAGTTCACCAAAAGAGCCTTAGTGAAGATATAATGATATGGAAACAAAAAGATAAAGCAAAAGGAAAGAGGACCAAATTATCAAGGATGTGGATATACAGTTAGAACTGTGGTACTGTGGTATCTGGAAAGCAAATGCTCAGAGTGAAGAGTTAAACATAACATGAACTAAGGGCTTCTTTTCAAACTAATTGGAACATAAAAAAAAATCTGGTATAGCAGCCATTCCAGGAAGATGGGAAAGTATAAACAGGTAAGATAGAAGTTATACAACTATATAACTCTTACTTTGGCTCAAACTTCTATAACAAGAGCTCCGGGAAGAGCAGAATGGCAGGGCAGTGCTGAAAGCTGAGATTGATAGAAACTTGGTCAAGAAATATCTTTGTAACATGTTTACATCAGTGCTGTCAAACTTGATTTCATTGAGGCCCATATCTGGTTGTGTTTGACCACAGGGGCCAGGATGGGTGTGGCCGGGGTGAACGTGGCCAGCATAACATCACTTGTGTTGGGGGTGCCTGTGGTGTCCTGAGTGTTCTGCCAGTGAAAACCGGCTCCCAAGCTCTGTTTTTGGCTACGACAGCCTCCTACAACCCTCTGCCACCAAAAACAGAGCTCAGGGGGAGGACATGTGCAGCCCTCACGAGCTCCGTTTTCAACTGGGATGGCCTCCTGCAACCCTCTGCCAGTGAAAATGGAGCTTGGGAGGGCTGTGTGTGGCCCTCACGAGCTCCATTTTTGCTGGCAGACACATTGCGGGGCGGTCTTTTGCTATTTCCAGGGTGGCTTCCCAGGCCAGATCTAAGCACCCTGCAGGCAGGATCTGGCCCACGGGCCTTGAGTTTGACACCTCTGTCCTACATGGAGCTGCCCTTGAACAGTAATCAGAAGTTCAGTTGGTGTAAAATGTAGTGGCATAGGGATTTATGTGCACACTGAGATCTGCACATATTACACCTCTTTGCAAGCTGCATTGGGGAGCAGTTTGTTTCTGAGTTCAATTCAAAATTCTGATTATGAGCTTTGAAGTTCTACATGGATTTAAAGGGTTATTTGATGTGCTGCCTCTCCCCACTTACATGTATTCATCTCAGCACGTTCTGTAGGAAGCGGTTGTGGAAACCATTCATTAGGGCATTTCATCAGGCAAGACCTAGGTTCTCATAAGAGAGTGGCTTATGATAGTTGATTGATGCAATCCAGGGGTGGGCTGCTGGGGGCTTGCAGGGGTTCAGGTGAACCCTTAGCAAAGATTCTGTGGTGTTCACTGAACCCGCAAATCCCACTATTGCTGCCCACCCCTCCCCGCTCCTCCCAAGAGTCTCCACATGGCCTGTTTGGATGCCAGTAAGTGCAGGGCACGTGCGGAGGCTCAAGGAGGATGAAAAACGGCCCTCCCAGAAGTTCAGGAAGGCTTGAAATGGGCCCGTTTCCAGCCTCCACAGAGCCTCTGCAGCCCGGGGAAGCCTTTTTACCATCCTGGAGGTTCGAGGAAAGCCTCCGGAGGCCGGGGAGGGTGAAAATGCACCCCCTGCCGTGGTGCAGGAGGCTGACTAGGCCACGCCCACCATGACCATGCCCACCCAGCAACTGGGCAGTGAACCCATTGCTAAAATTTTTGAAGCCCACCGCTGTTGCAATCTCTGTATGCTTTGCCTCCATTTTGTCTTCTTTTCCTTTTTATCTCTTTTTTGAATTTTAATTTAAATTGGATATTAAATTCTTTTATGTTTTTTTATTATGTACATACCCAGAGTCACTATGTGAAGATGGGCAGCTATACAAATGTGATAAACAAAATAAAATAAAGAATTTTGCTTGCTTCATTGTTCAAAATAAATAACTTATTATCCAAAATTGCAAATTTCTATAGTGAAAGATGGAAAGAGGTTGAGATTGAAAGTGGCAGATTCATCGAACCTTAACCCTTCACAAGTTCCATTTGAGCTCTCAGCGCCACAAAAAATGTTCAGTTTCTCTGAGAAAAGCAACGCTGAATCAATGCTCTGATTTATCTCAATATAAAGGGACATTTAGTGAAGTGATAGGCGAGCTTGTACAATGCTCCCAGAAAGATTGATTTAGCCTTTTGTGTGGCTATATGTTGGCAGATCGTTCTGAAGGAAAAAAAGAACGAAATTAAAAGAAACCTAGTGAAATAGTAATTAGACTAATTAATCAGGACAAATATAAAAATTGACTATAGAGTTAAAAAGCGCTCTTTTTCAAGCATTGCAGAACAAAAGAGAAATAAACATTATCTGATCAAAGAAGCTTGATAAGCTGCTGCTATTTTCTTTCCTTTCAAGTAAAAGAGAAAATCGTTAAAACACAGTGACCTTGCTCAAGTAACTGAGGTTGCAAAAAGTCCTAGAAACGAAGATGTACAGAACCCTGTTTGGGTTGGTATTTTTGCATGTAAAATGCTTGGGGCATCCATCATCAACACCACCACAAAAAAGGTCACACAATCAGAACAGGTCACATGACGATCAGCATGATTTACAACCATAATTCTGGGTTCAGTTATGGTTGTAAGTCAAGGACTACCTGTATATGATATAATTGAGGAGACTGTGCAAAATGGAACCAGTGAGTAGTGGAGAAATGGAGACAGATTGGGAGGTGTGATAACTGGTAGATGTGATCGGATGTCACAAAAAGTATAAGTAATGAACTATTCAAGTTGGAAGATTTTGCCATATTATTCTAGTGAGCAGTAGAAGGATCAAAGGGGGAAGTGATGGAGTGAGAAAAATCAGATGACTTATAGAGAAATAAAAAAGGCCGGACAATTAGATCTAGAAAATTGTGCCAGTTGTAACGTGCAGGCAGAGGTGAGCAGCTGGCGCGGTGAATAAAAGTGCCAATCTATCTGTCTGAGAGAGATGCTAGGCAGTGGCAGTAAGCACCAGAAGAGATGCAAGAAGTGACACCCATTCACTTGTCCATTGCAATCAGCAGCCCATCACAATGCAATGGCCACAGGGAGATAGAGATAGGCTGGCAGTGGAAGGCTGGCAAATCTTTTAAAGTTGGGAGATTATGTCATGTGGTGTAGAAGGTAAGTATGATAGGCTTTGATGGACAGCTAGAGAACAGTCACTCAGGGAGAAAGAAAATACCATCTGTTCAGAACAAAAGGAAGAGGCAAATGATGAAGCAGGTTGATAGGGCGGGGAATTGGCAGGTAGTGAAATAGCTAACAAGAAGCTGCACAACTATCCACATATTTGACTGATGTAGTCATCATGGACAATTGGTGGGGAGAGACAAAGTGGACTGGCAAGAGACACAAAGAGATTGTAACTTAGGGGCTTGCTTAGTAGTAACCAACTTCCGTTAATACTTTCAAAAAGGGAAGAAAGCAAACTTTGAAGTATACTTTATCTTTTAAAAACAATATATAAAACCCATTATTACAAACCTTCCCTAAACATAGCACATTTCAAGAGACAAGAGCCATTACGCTGCCACTATTTAAAAGAAAGCAAAGCATTAGCATAGTAATTAAGGGCCATTATCCTTCTTTACAACAGCACTGTGCATTTGGGGCCAAACCGTTCATTGAGTGTTGAGATTTATACCTGCCACAGGCAAATAAAGTCTTCCTTTTCTATCCTTCCTGAACTTTTATAAAACTCATAACTGACTGCATGGAACCTTTCTTAAAGCAAGTAACCTGAACAGCAAAGGCAAAGGAAAGATGTATCCAGCCAAGAGAAGGTTATAGGTAGTCCTTGACCTACAACCATTCAGTTAACAATGGTTTAAAGTTACAACAGCTTTGGAAAATATGACTTATGTCCTATACTCACACTTACGGCTGTGACAGAGCCAAATGATGATAATTTGGGTGCTTGGAAACTGGCTCACATTTACAACTGCATGCAGAGTGCTGCATCCTGCAGTCACTATTTATGAACTTTTTTGCCACTCATTGGCAAAGCTAGATTAGTGTGATGAACACGTGATTCATTTAACAAATTGATTTACTTAACCAATAGTGATTTGTTTAACGACTGCCATATAAATTATTGTAAAAGTGGGCCTGACTTGATTTATAACCACAATGACTTATGACGGAAATTCTGGTTCCAATTGTGTCATAAGTCAAGGGCTAGTTAGCACTTACCCAATTCTCTTTCCAGATGTTATGACCTTTGGGATGCAAAACTAAATGTGCTTCACTTCCGTATTAATACATGCAGAGTTGAGATACTGTTTAAAGTCTAAGCCAAACCTTATGCCTTTATGCCAGCTGATACTGATGATAATAGAGAGTAGAAGGTCTGCTTGAAACCAATGCAACAGTCTGCATAGATAAAGTTTAGACACTTTGATTGAACAGATGCAGAACAAGCCAAAAGATAACAACAGCAACAGGAAGAAATCAGCAGCATGAAGCAGACAATAGTGGAACCTATTTCACAAGTGAGAAATTGCCATTCAGAAACACTAGTTGCTCTATCATCTCAAGTTCCAGGTAGTGGTGAGAGGGTGTTCTCATGCTAGCTAGTAGGCATAAAGGGTATTTCTGCCATTTTTAGGTTCTGACAGCCGAGCACTCTACAGAGTGACTTACATTGCCTCAGTTCTTCAGAAAAGTAGGCAGAAATGGATGTCTCCTCATTATCTGCAGCTGATGATTGAATGACCTAACCCGAACCACAGATGCCATTTTCTTTGCCCATGGCCAGCAAGGAGAATACTGGAAGACTTTGTCTGCAAGGCGGACTGCTTTACCTGCCCCAAACAATGCAGCATTAGGGCTGTTGTTTTCAAATAACGACTATCTTTGACCCAGTGAATCCTGTGCTTGAAGGAAGCAAAGAAGCAAAGACATGTTTGAAATGTTCCCATGCAATGCATGAGGATCATGTCTTCTCCTACACACCAATGGCACAGGTGGCCCACTGAGGGTGTAGGAAGGAAGTTCAGAATGAAATGGATGCTCTTTTGCCAAGAGCTTCCTCTATGCTGCACCAACTTTCTCTCCAAGTAATAGCTCCATTGCTTCCCTCAGTGCTGTAAAGGTTAATGGCATTTGATGCTGACAAAGAAAAAAGAAAAAGAAAAGAAAAAAAGAAAGGTTTATTACTTGGGGTCTCTCCTCTTATGTGAATGGCAAAAGAGTGATCTCCAATTGCATCACAGGGACACCCTTTAAACCAGGACAGGTATGTAACTTTGCCAGAACCTGCACCACATCTTCTACTGTGGGCCATTGTATAAATACTTATTTTTATTTATTCAAAATTATAGAAAGGAATACCATATATTAAACAACAGCGACATGTACTGTTCTGTATTGTTCTACCAGATTCTGTAACAACTTTGTTCCCTATGCCATCTGTCAGGTAAACTCGCAAGATTTTTTTCTCTTGCCATGTATATCTGATTGTGTTGTTTCTCCGTGTCATATAATATATGTGGGTATATGCATATTTTTGTATTTATTTATTTTGTCATGTTTATGTAGTGTATATTAGAGGTGGAAACCCTTTGAGAGCTGTATGCAACAAAATTTCATTTTAATGTATGCTGATTAGAGTACATTCAAAGTGACAATAAACTACTTCTTCTTCTTCTTCTTCTTCTTCTTCTTCTTCTTCTTCTTCTTCTTCTTCTTCTTCTTCTTCTTCTTCTTCTTCTCTCTGTAACCAATTTAAAATAAGCATTTGAGATGTGAATATGCTGTTGTGTATACTGTGGATGTTAAAAATAATGGCTGGATTTTAAACAGGATTTTTCAACTTCAGACAAATTATCAGACCTATTTGCTCCAGATTGACACATTCACCTTCTCACTCAATCAAGCCTCATTCTCTAGCTCAGAGTTGAACTGAAGCATCCTTGGTGCTCTCTGAGCTTGGTTGTTTTCTTGCAGATGTTTCCTTACCAAACTAGGTAATAATCATCATTGCTAGTGTCTGATAGCACTAGCACTGATGATGTTACCTAGTTTGGGTAATGAAATGTCTGCAAGAAAGAACAAAGCTCAGAAAGCACCAAGGACCTCTCAAGGGCCTCTATCTCCATCACTCTTTCTTAAATGGAACCATTCCAAGCAAACAAATCCTAGCTGGAGAGGAAAAATATAGAAGCTAAATAGATACAGAAAAACAAAGAATATCTTCTCCCCCACCCCCCAGACCTGATAACCAGTTTTAAAAAAATACTAAAACACAGGGGACTTATGTCATAAAGATCATCTCACCACTCAATCCAGTCATAGTATTCTTCATATATTGTGTATGGAAGCATACTTGTAACACTGCATGCTCTCTATGTTAACCCCCAAAGCAAAAGAAAGTGCACAAAATCTACAAAGCTCTTTCCAGCTACTCAGTTCCGTTCAATATATTGAAGCAGATTTCTGCCTCAGTTTGTGAATCTACTTTGATGGCAAGATTCAATTGAATTTGTGTTGAACTGAATCTACCCACTGCAGATCTTCACAGGGCTAATAATTATTATTCATCACATGTTGTTGTTGTTTTAAAGCAGTCTATTAAATCTTTTTTGAAGTTGCTGAAATTGTGAAATATAAATCCAATTATAAGGAGTGTCTTTGTCACAGAAAAAATGACAGGTGAAAGTTAGTTATGTGGAGTCATTTTTATTTTTTAAAAGACTGGAATATTGATACCTATGCAATGTAGATTTTAAACATGTGGTATCCACTTCAAGAAAAGATTTTTGATAACACTCTATGCTGCAGATACAGGAGACAAAGAACAGAGAATGAAAAATATACAGTAGAGATGCCCCTACTCACCCCATTTTCCACGTCACAATGTGATTCAACATATGAGTGTAATGCACTATATTTCCCTGTGAAAGAGGAACTGACCAATTTCAGTGGGATTTGTTGAATAAAATTTGTTGACAAGCGTGTGATGGCTCAGCGCTTAAAGACACTGAGCTTGTCAGTTGGAAAGCTTACAGCCTGAGTTCAAGACCTGGACACCTCATGATGGGGTGAGTTCCCATTATTTGCCCCAGCTCCTGTAAACCTAGCAGTTCAAAAGCATGCAAATGCAAGGAGATGAACAGTGCTCTGTGCACCTTGGCATATTGTCATACTGGCCACACGACCAAGAAAGTGTCTTCAGACAATGCTGGCTCCTCACCTAAGAAACAGAGATAAGCACTGCTCCCTAGAGGTGTAAGATAGGAACTGTTGTAAAATTGATACATATTCTACATCAGGAAAAAAATTACTGTATTTTTATTAAACATGAAATTAGATTTGGTTATGGTTTTTGGAGAATTACTAAAGCTTGGCAAATTTCCCAGTCATATTATAACTACATTAAAAAAAATCAGCTTTGAAAAGAAGTTTAAATGTAACATCATTATCTTTGTCTACTATTTATGGTAGTCATTTAATTTTTCCATTTCAGAGAATAGAATTGTGCTGCCCATTTATATACAGTTACATTGAGGGAGGGAATTTTGTATCCAAATTTAGAGTGCTTAACTATTTTGGATTGGTCAAAAGGCAAATAATATATCTATTGAAAAATCTACTGAATATGAGTTATATAAGATTTACACAGTATCTATATAGCACAATAATACATATCACCTTGAAACATTGTATACTTTTGACATTAGTGATTTTTGACATTAGTGATTACCATAAACAGAAAATTAAAGCAAACATTTCTTTGTTGATTACAATTCTAAGGAAAATATTTTCAATATCATGAAATTTCAAGAGTAATTTATTTATTTAGATCAATTTGTTGCTCTTTTCAGATATTTCCAGTTCTTGAGATAAACAATTCTATTATCTTAGTGATCACTGGAAGTACAACTAGCCATGCAATTGCCAGCCCGCTGTGAATAAACATTCCCACTGTCACATAAAACTAGAATTGCAGAACTACATCACATCATGATAATAAGGGGGAGGGGAGAAAGCGTAAAGATATACAGTACTTATAATACAGTTATAAGAATTAATAATGCAGAAAAACATTTGTTTTAGACATGAAGGATACTGAGATAAACAAGTGACTTGAGTACTTGAGACATTGTCCCACATGAGTAGATAGTTCAGAATAAACACATCTGTATGAAAGGAATTCATGGATAAACTGTCCAAATGTAGGACTTTAAATCAGAAAACCTACATATTTAGATATTTTTCTTTTACAGCATATGTCAAAATCAAGAACAAGGTCAACAGGCAAAGTCCCGCTGTCGTTTCACTTAGGTATAAGTGAAGTGGATCATATTTAAAAGAAATGAAAGACTAATGGTCCATTTGCTTGAAAGACCAATAGGTTGTAAAGGAAAAGAAAACTCTGATATCTAAAAAAAAGAGGTAGAAGAAAAGCACAAGAATGTCCAAGAATCACAGACCAATAAGAGCTGTGAATATTACTTGTAGTCTATTCTACCTGTATGATTTAAAAAAAAAACAGAAATGCTCCCTTTTCCACAGAAATTAATGAATCCCATGGATGCCGGGGGGGGGGGGGATTTTGTCAAGGTTTAATAATTATGATGACTTTAACATATATAAGAATGGAAAGCTAATAATAAATGTCTTATAAATAATTTGTTGAAAAGATCACTGATAATGAATGGACAAACAGATTTTACTCTTGTAGGACAAAATGCATATGGCATTAAATAAAAAAATGATGATTCATTTAAATAAAGCAAATGCAGAAGAAAAAGAACAAGAGCTTTAAACCATTCCTATTAAATTTAATGTTGGACATAGATTCAATATAATTTCTGATTCATAAATTGAACCTGATCATGAAGTTATGCATCTATAGACAGCCATCCCAAAATAAATGCAGAATAACTTTCTTTTAAAAAGCAAAAGCCAAGCTGATACATAAGTTTGAAAATATTTGGACTAGATCCATTTGAAACCTTGTCTATTGGAGCATTTTATTGAAGATAACCAATGCCATCATGGAGAAATATGGTGGCAAAGTTTATTTTTTTTATCATTTCCTTTTAGACTAAATTTACCTAGTAGATTAATACTTTTTATAGCAAAATAAATATTTGTACAAAGCAAAATTTCTCAGACTTTTAGCACTACAGAAAAACTTAAATCTTTTAACACTAGTAACACAAAAACAATAACTAAAGGTTAGTGTAAAGGAATATGGAGGGATGCGTGAAGAAAGAATAAGAAAATGTTTAAATAGAAAACCACCTGGACCAAAGAAAGAAGAGAAGATGAGAAAGAAATTCAAGAAAACCCTACCTTATTTTTCTTTGGTTTTCAAGATTCTGTTATTACTCCCTACAACAAGTAGAATTCTGTAACTTTTGTGATGTTTGTTTCCTGATCTAGCTTGAAGGGCTGACAGGAAGATTAAAAATGTTGCATAAAGATTGTGAAAGTTTTAATATTTAGTCCCAGTTTTCTGATCTCCACAATATAACATTTATAATGTTAATCAAAGCCAATTGTTTATTCCAAAACATAACTAATATCAATCAAAGTCTATTGTTTATGCTCAATAGGAAAGACGGATTATATTTTAAACCTACTACTTTTATGTTAATAAGATAGAGTTATTTGTTCTGACAGATAGAAATCTTTCAAGATTCAAGCAACCATTATGTAACAGCCAGCTACAACTTTCCCTTTATGCTTTTTGCCAAGTTCATTATAAGGCTGTTAAAAAGGAAATCAGAAAGTCATAATCCTAACACACACGGGAATTTCACTAAATTGAAAATAATTCACTTTCTAGAATTCTTGTAAATCCATCACATCCATCATTATAAATCTTGAGAACTATGGTTGGAAAGAAAAATAGCAACTTTTTCTTTGTTTTAGACAATTGTCATAGAATTTGATCTGAGCCTCTTGGAAATAAAAATCAAGTTTTCTATATTCTAAAATCTAATAATCCAATTTGTCTCAGAATTTCACCCATTTAATAGGTGTATAAAAATGCCAAATCCAGTCTAAATTTCTGACTGACTGTACAACTGACAATAATATAGTTATTCCATTTATGTGCCCAGAAGAACTCAACTCTTTCTCCCTTTTGAAACAGTTAAAATTACTATTGACTAAATCAGACTGAAAACAAAAGAAAAGAAAACTAATTAATGAGAAAAATCTTGATTTTCTTCCCAAAGCAGGATCAGCAGGAGAACAACTCCCAAGGGAGCACACTTCACACCTCACTGCAAGACAAGACCCACTCTTTCTTGCCTGCCAAACTGAAAAGACCTGAGGGTATATTTCTGACTTCTTTTGTTGACCTTAATGTTTGAGCAAGTTCCTACTGAGATGGCTGATCCTTAGATAATCAGGCCTTGAGCTGTTTAGGGCTTTAAAGGTAAAAACAAAAACCAAAAAAACTCCCCAACACCTTAAATTATAAGGGAAATAAAATTGATCTATCATATGAGTTTGAAATCTTGCTAAAAATCTCTGGTCTCAGAAAATATGAGCTATTTTTAATAGCTGCTTTTTGTACCTTATGACTTAAGGTATTTCTTCTGTGAAGTTTACAGACCTTCAACTATCTTAACAAACTACCTACCCTTCCTATCAATCATAGAAAATAAAACAAATCAGAGGATGAAGTTATAAATCCAGCATTTCTATCAAGTCTGTTGTAAAATAATCAGTTTTATGTGTAGCACTTTGAAGTTTAATATTTTTAGTTACAAATAAAAGACAAGTTTCTTACCTTACAAAAGCAGTGGCCCACATTTTTAATGTTCTTTCTTTTACAAGTTACCATTTTTTTGTGAAAAAGAAAGAGTTAAAAATGTTTGCAAGTTAACTACAATTATTATTCATTATGTTCTCCCAAATTGAAGGCTTCAAAGTAGAGTTTGAATGTCACCAATATTCCCATTTGTATAATAATAATGCCACAATGAAATGCATTTATGATATTATTCAATTGCTTTGGTATATTACATTGTCACAAATAATTTGAATGTCATTGGGTTAAGCAGATTTGTTTGTGTGTCTGTATGGGATTGAAATAATGTTAAAGCAAAATATTTTCTGGGTTTTCCTCAGTAAGTTGATTAAACTCTCTTAAAATATTTTTATTCATATTGTCAAAATATTTATCACATTATATATATATTGTCTTAAAGTCTTTTTAAAATTTTAAAACTTTCTCATAAGATATATGAGAAAGTTACTGTTTTAAGAATAATCGACAGAAATATTTCTTATTTAGAAAACTCTTTTTAGGGACAAAACAATGAACACAATTTATTTTATTTTTTATTTTGTTAAATTTATATACCGCCCCATTCCAAGGACTCGGGGCGGTTTACATATAAAAATCTTTAAAACCCC
>JANHFL010006807.1:25025-42556 GCA_032468155.1 Oxyrhabdium leporinum | reverse complement strand
CACAAAACCCTTTTAAGCAGCAGAACACCAACAATGACATTCCCTAAATTGGGCTGAAGTCTGGTAATGAAACATTCAGAAACCAACCCACAAGTTCAGAGAACAAACTTCCACTCTCACAAAACCAATAGGGAAAAAGGCATGTACATGTGCACATATACCTGCAGAGCAGGCATGTGGTTGTATGGTTTTATGTATGCATGTATCATATACAGAAGCTTTTCAAAAACAAATTCAGGAATTCTCTTTAATTTGATTTGATTTGATTTGATTTAGTAGATTTAGGTTCTGCCTGACTCCAAACCACTCCGGAAAGCTATAACCAAAAAATAAAGTGCGTCCCAATTCAAAACATAACCCGCAAAACCAGGTATAATATATGTACACACACACACGTACATGTGCTGGGGGAAGGAGATTTGTCTGGTAAGATGTTCTACAATTAGTATTTTTTGAAGGCACTATAATATAACAATGTTTAGGTCTGGCCATGTAAATTGCAAGTGCTATACAGCCACTATGGATGAATTGTGAAGAAATGTCACTTAGAGCACTGCTGTAATGTTTAAAAAGCACTGAAATTAATACTGGAAATGGTCCAACAGGTTTAGGGAACAAGGAGATGTGGGAAGAATTCTATTTGTCACTGTTTTAGAACACAATATTCTGACCTTTTAAAAATGTAATGAAATGGAACAATATCATATAGTTTTATGGAATAAAGTGGTAGTCCAACCAATTAGAAAATAATAACAAATCAGGCCCAAATGAGAAGGGAGTTTTACACACTTTTTAAAATGCAGTCGCATCCATTCAAAAATAGCAAGTTTATTTCCTTGTCAAATTTAGATGCCACCAATCTCACCCACAGAGTGACAAATGTTTGTGCAGTGGACCATCCTGAGCTCTGCAACTATTGAAGAGCCATCATTCTTGGCAGCAGCCATCTTGCTTTCCATGTATGCCAGTGAGACTCAGAGAAAGAGGGGGCTGTGTATTGGCAGCATCTATAGTAACTGAAGAATTTGGATTGAGAAGGGGACAGACCTTTAAAGTGCACGTTCAGAAGATTCCAGTATGTGGTTGGTGGTAACTCAGGAATTTCCTTTAAGTGAAGGAGGTAGCAATCATCCTTGGTCCTAGAGAAAATTATTTATGTTTATGGTTGCTCCTTGTGAGAGCAGTTGTGAACCAAGGAGGTGGTGTGACATAAGCGTATATGTGTGATAGAGGCAGCTGACTGACCATTTTTTTTCACCTTAGGCATTAGACTTGGCTCTAAAGTGAAATTATTTTTAGATGTTTATTTGTATGAATATGTGCATTTCTGTTCTGAGCATGATATGCTTTTAATGTCTGTTTTGGTAACTTTGTTATGTTGTTTAATTGTACAATACATAGTAATTACCTAGAGTCTCACGGGGAGTGTTCAACCATACAAATATAAAGAATAAAGAAATAAGTAAATGTTAATTTAGTTTTAATGCACCTCAGCTTCTGAAGGTCAAACTCCATTTCATTAGATGCACCGATATTCATCAGTGGATTCTCAGAAATGGAGAAAAAGTTTCTACATGTCTAAAAACTGGTTATTTAAAAAAAGATGAAATCACTTATGTATAAAGGGCATGTGTTGTTGTTTTTTCTTTTCACCTGCAGCTTTTCATAACTTTCCAAATTTCTTGAGAATGTCTTCTAATTCCTGTCTTCCTTTAGTTTGCTATGTCTCCCCTACATTTTCTCACAAAAGCTTTGAGAATCTACAGAGGTTTGTACGATGACTGGGAATGATTTGCCACCATGTTCTAACAAGAAGGGTTATTTGAATGTCACCTATTCATGTGTTGGATTCACTGGACTCAGAAAAGATGATGTGACAATCAGTGTGACTCCTGTTAAGATACCACAAGGCTTTATGTTTTTGCTACAACAAATTAATATGGTTTCACTGTGAAATTTATTTCAGGCACACTTCTTAAGTGCTATTGTGCTGCACTCTTCTGGTCTTGTACTATGATTTCTACTTTCTAAACAGGGGAGGGGGGGGAGACAAACCACAGCAGCAGATGCACAAAAACATATGTAAAATGTGTTTTGCTTGTTCCCAAAAGCCCCTTGGGGAATGCTTTGCAAGGAGTAGTTAGTGGAACTAGCCATCCATTGCAAAGTCTAGCTGCCTGGCATTTCATCACCATGCCATGGAGACGCTTCCTCAAAGTGAGAATGTATTGACTTGAAGCAACAGTAGATACCAAATCAAGCTAAAAGCTTTGCAGAGCTGTTAAACAATAACTCGGAACAAAGTCACACAAAATGCATATTTCTATGTGTGAGTAGATGATTAAAAGGAAAACATTTATTCACACTCTGTTTACATTTGTTAAAGTGCCAGCTTGCCAATCTTCCAAAGAGTGGATACGTTCAGGATAAATAAGTTAAATCTAAGAAATTAATTAATTCTACTAATTATGGTTATTCTGGTATAAATTAATAAACTTCAACAAACATGAAACATATTTATTTGCAATTGTAATTACCTGCACAGAGAACATTAATACATTATGGGTGATTGTAACACAAACTAGATTAAAGTTTTTAAAGAAATAAACCTCCGAGTGATCCATCATGTGATACCTACTTCTGTCAGTACTGAAGTAAAGAGTAGCTGCACAACTGAAACCATGAAAAGCAGAGGCTCCTTTATTAGTCTTTATTAGTCTTTCCCAACATCCTTATGGGTTATATGCTCATCCGCAACAAATGACTTCAAATAGGTCATATTTTGATGTCCATCTGTGACATTTCAGTCATAGTGGCATGACTAAGTTTGATGATATCTTATTTTCAACTGTAAGCTTGTAGAATATTCTCATGCATAGTTATGAGTTACATATACTAGATGCTTTTGAGCCGTGGTGGTGCAGTGGTTAGAATGCAGTACTGCAGGCTACTTCTGCTGACGGCCGGTTCAAAGTTGACTCACCGACTCAGCCTTCCATCCTCCCGAGGTCGGTAAAATAAGGACGCTGATTGTTGGGGCAATATGCTGACACTGTAAACTGCTTAGAGAGGGCTGTAAAGCACTATGAAGCAGTATATAGGTCTAAGTGCTATTGCTATTGCTTTTCTAATCCCTTGTGTCCAACTTAATTCCTTCTGAAATATTTTTAAAAAAATAGAGGAAAAACTGGCAACCCTCTGTGATTGGAAAGACAGAGACCTTAGGCGGAAGTTCTTCTCCTTGGATTTTACCCCTTAAAGTAACCAGCTTTTTTCAAGTGTGCTGGAGTTCCTTACTGCATTACTAAATGCTGGTGTGATTATCTTTCATTACAGGCAGAAGTAAATGTTTCCCTGTCAGTCATGTCTGATTCTAGGGCATGGTGCTCATGTCCGTTTCTTGGCCGAGGGAGCCAGCATTGCCTGAAAACAATTTATGTGGTCATGTGGCCAGTATGGCTGTATGCCAAAGGCACATGGAACATTGTTACTTTCTCACTGAAGTGGTATCTATTAATCCACTTGCATTTGCATGCTTTCAAACTGCTAGGTGGGTATGAGTACTCATGAAGTACTCAGTTTTAATCTCATACAGCTTCTTCCAAGGACTGACAGCCAAAGTTCAGGGCAATTTTAAAATACAATTTAGCATATGCAGTAAACCAAACCAAGAATCCTCCTCGCTCATGTCTGTCCCCCCAAACTCCGTGGCACTGAAGGCCCCATGCTGAATACCTTGCTAGCAACTGCATCTGAAGAATTCACAACTGGGTAATGACAGAAACTAAAATTGATTCCATTTAATTTATATTTCATTAAAAGTATATTCAGTTAACATGATTACTCTCTAGCTGGTTCCATCTTCTGTCACATAAAACATCATAACATGCTAATTACCTTGAGAGGTTTCTGGGATTGATATTGATAGTTTTGGGACCATATGAGGACACAGGACATCAAATTATGTTCTTCTGACATTTTAAAAAAGCCTTAGACAACCACCGCTGCTTCAGTCTTCAAAGTAAAAAAAAAAAAGGGGGGGGTTGCTTCCCAATCTAAAAGATGATAAAGAACATTGTGTCTTCTCATAGATCCAATAGGAACACATGAGCTGTTTTCATCCCAGATCTAAATAGAATGAGTAAACTTTGTATTAAGTATCTATATAGACCCACAAGGCCTTTGGTTAGGACCTTAATCTGATCCAGTACATATTTCCTCGAGCAGAATTCTTACATTAGTGATAGAGAAATAAACACCATAGATCATAGGTTTCTCTTTTATCGTATGCTAGGCTATGTAGCACATTCAAGCAAGCATAAAACAAAAATCAGTCCTGAGGCTTTTGATTTAATTTATTCAGAAAAACCATTCATTTAATAAAAGTTACATAATTCTGAGAAAGGCTCAGACCTAGAAGTACTAAATCATTTTTAATCCTTTCAGATCCTCCAATTTTAATGGTTTGAATAATGCTTTTAGGATATCAAATCCCCCAAGCTTTTGGAGCCAACTTTTCTGGATGAGAATGAAAGCAGCGATATAAACTTTCTAACTAGCTCATTTTGGCTGGAGTTTCTTGAGGCAGATGTTACAAATGACATGGCTTGCTTGTTCTGGGTCTTGGCATGCAAATTATTCACCACAGCAGACGTGGTCTTTTCAGCTTCACTCCCGGTTATGAGCTTGTGATTAACACACTACATTGCCATGAATAGTTGTTGCTTTCCCTCCCGCTTCATAAGTACTGGGACCTGTTCAGAATGATAAGGATAGTCTCCCTGACACATTATATTTTGAGAGACAGCTCTCTTTGTTCATCTGGTTTCATTCTATTCTTTGGTCTTTTAGTTGTGGGATTCTTTATGTTCCAATGGCTCATCCACGATCTTCAGGAGTCTCACCATTCACAGGCAGCGATCCATATCACTTCTTTGATGGGCACTGGAAGACACCCTTGAGACAGATTCTCAGTTATGGCTGCAGTGATTAACACGCAGTATTTATTGCTGCCTAACCAAAGAGGATGGTAGCTTGCTTCATTTTCTCAGCCAAAGTTAAGGTCTATTTTAGGACATGGCTTTCTTTTGCAGTCAGAAGATTAACTGTATTATTGGTGTTGTTACTGTCATTATTTTCCATTCAATACTTTGACATCTCTCCCCATTCCTTATGTGTTATACACAACAACAGTTCCTTGAATGATTATTAATGTAGCAATGAAGAAGGTAGCAATTCTCATCTAGGATGTGGGCAGCTCTGTGCTGACAATGTGTTGGCACACTTCCAAAAGATTTAATAGAACTAAATTATATAAATTAAGCAAATTATCACATATTGGACTCATTGGCATTGTGTTCAGCTTTAAAATGTGATCTTTATTCATGCATTTATTGGTAAAGATTACAATAAAGAAAGGATAACATGTTATGGAAAGAGTGTTTATAAGCTTACATCCACTTATATTGTTAGTGGATGAAGCATTAAGAGAGCAAAGAATTAAAGAATTGGAAATGACTTTAAAGATCTTCTCATTCAAGCTTCTGCCCAAGGCAGGAACCCTCAGGGTATTCTAGACGGAGCATCTATAACTCCCATATGCAGGTGATTCTACTACTTTATAGTGTCATGGTCTGGGAAATCCTCTTCACTTTGATTTTGGATTCCTGTCTGTAAAGTTTTAACCCATTTTGTTCTTGTCCTATCTTTATGTACTACAGAGAATAAATCCATACCTCTTCTCTGTGACAGCCCTTCAAATCTCCTCTTAGCCTCCTCTTCTTTAGCTTTTTAAAACCATTCTTCAGAGGGTTTATCTTCCAAGCCACTCATCATTTTTGTTGTTCTTTCTAATTTCTCAGCATCCTTCTTATATTGTGGCAACTAAAACTGGGCACAATGTTGCAGTGCAGAACTAAAGATTACACTGACTCTTAAGTTAGCTCTTGCTTAACCTATTGAGACACCCAGATAATTCTCTCAAGCATTATTATTGAACTGGAAGTTTTACTCTTCCGGTGTTTTCATTTTAAGACATTTGAGCAGGGTACCTTTCCAGGCAATCCAAATCAGATTTCATTCAGACATTTATACTAGACTTCAGCTTTAGTTATCATGTGACTTCAAAAGTAAAATAATACATGCATGGATTCTAATTTTCAACTATAGAGAATAAATAAGAGGAACATGGAAACTAATTGCGGGGAGGGGGAGAGAAAGAAATAATGCAAATAAGGTTAAAAGAAAGTGAAGGCAGGAGTTTCAAACTGTAGACTCAGGCAGTAAGCAAGCAGGAAAATTGGGGTATCTATAGGGGTCAAAAAAGTCAAGACGGTGGCCACAGCCATGTAAGCATAATTTATGTGTATCAGATGCACTTACAAAAAGGGTGGAACATTAAGAGCATGGCTGTGGGCGCCATCTGTCTTTCTTTTTTTAACTCTTATACCTCTAAGAATGAGGATCCTATCCAAGGAACAGTGGTTTAAATAAGCAGTTATGTATTGGAAATTAATTGGTGATAGATAGAGAAAGAGAAATGGAAGGCACTATAAATTAAGATATTAGGGGAAGCAGGGCAGGATAATGCGAAATATAACTGTGAACAGAATGATGCAAACCATTTTCTTCTTAGTTCTAATCACTAGAAACTCTACTCTTCTGCTTGAGATTTCAGAATGTTTTATTAAGATGCTTCTACTGGTTTTACCATAGTCATCATGAGAACTATATTTTCTTTTTAAAGAAATGAAATAAAATTTCAGTTATCATGCCTGCATTGGGGACATTTTTATAGTATGCATGATTATTACTCATCCTGCTTCTCCCACTTATTTATTTATAGCACACCAATCCCTCCAGGACCTTGAGGTGGCATATATGGTTCTAGTGCTTAAATAATCACATTAAATGAACCCACCTCTTTGAAGTGAATGGAGTCTGCACAGCTAGTGTGTTTGGCAGATTGTGCCTTATGTTTTCCCTTAGAAAATGTAATTATTATATACAATTGAAAATAGAACATTTGATCATTGTTTCCTTTGAAAATTGCGAGGTGCAATTAAGCTTTGCTTTAAGTATAGGGGAGCTTGTAATGTTTGCCTACTCACTACCAGTTTGTTTCAGATACGAAGCAAAGACAAAAGGAAGGGGAGAATGCTAAAATTTGAACTATTTATAAAATAGATGAGTAGAAGGCTAAACAAACAGAAGTCTCATTTCCCCTAGAACTAGAAAAAGAGAAATAAACATCATAGTTGTCTTAAAGTATAAAAAAAAATGAAGAAGAGAGAATGGCTTGGTGTTTGGGTTCAGTTATCAAAATCTACAGCATAGAGGCTGTCGGCTTTTGAAATACATAAACTGTTTCTGTCCTTTTGTTTCTATGGAAACTGAGTGCTCAGTGCTTTAGCTGGGCACATGAGAAGTGAAGGGAGAAGAGAAGATATCTGGAATTGCCTGAAACAAAAGAAGTTGTAGAATAATATGGAGCGTTTGGAATTCTGTATCCAAAAACAGAAAGAAAACATCATTTTATTTGTTGGGACAAAAAAAGATAGTAGTATTTTGAGATATTGGTTGATTAGATCCAGAGCCAAGATCTGACCCTTTATTTGTATCCTAAAAACTTTCCAATGATTCATTTATTAAAATGAAAAGACTGTTCACTTTAAAGGGCATCTTGTTTTAAACATCAGCTACTGCTGCCTTTCCAAACTACTACTGTATTTCAGAAGCAGGGTGGACGTATACAGGTAATCCTCGAGTTATGGCCACAATTGAGCCCAAAATTTATGTTGCTAAGTGAAACATTTGTTGTGTGAGTTTGCCCCCTTTTATGACTTTTCTTGCCACCATTGTTAAGTGAATCATTGCATTTGTTAAGTTAATAACATGGTTGTTAAGTGAATCTGGATTCTCCATTGACATCGCTTGTCAGAAGGTCTCAAAAGGTGATCACATGACCCCAGGACACTGCAACCATCATAAATATGAACCACTTGCCAAGCATCTGAATTTGGATCATGTGACTATAGGGATGTAAGTCACTTTTTTTCAGTGCCGTTGTAACTTAGAACGGTCACTACATGAACTGTTGTAAGTCAAGCACCACCTGTAGAGATATGTATTATCATCCAGCCAAACAGGTAGCCTAGGCTTCCTTTTAACAGCTCCTGTTTACTATTTCTATGGATCAGAGTTGAAACATCCAAAAGTACATCAGAACAAAGCTTGGAGGCAAAGATAACAAAGATAACGGAAAGGTGTAACTCCAAAATGCACCACTGGAAGAAGACTGATGCTTTTACAAATACCTTGTTCAAAGAGAAAGTCTCTTGACTTTTTCTTCTGGTTGAACAGTGGACAATCAATCCAGAACATAGGAATACTTCATTGCTCTCAACATGCAGTTAACCAAGAGTCCATGTGAGACAGCAACCGATTTCTTGTTAGCGCCTTTATAGATTGCCACACTTGAAGAAGAATTGCTGCTTCTGCTAATTTTCTGCCAAGCGTTTACAAAATCATTCATAGGGGTCTCATGCCTTGCACTTTTATATCTGGGTAATCATGGTAAAGATCAACAAAATGGCTGAAAAGACAAATTTGGAAATCTTAGAAAGCTGATATATTATATAACCATGCCTGATGCTGTAAAACCAACAAGAAAATTTGTAAAATTGTAAAACTGGAGACAATAAACTTTTTTTCTTTTGGGGGGGTGTATTTTATTTTTAAAGCAGGATATAAATAAACATAGATCCAGTTTGGTGTAATGGTTAAGGCACCAGGGTAGAGTTCAAGTTCCTTCTTAGGCACAAAGCCAACTGCATGACCTTGGAAGAAGCTAGTGGCAAACAACGTCTGAAACTTACCAAGAAACCTGTAATGACTAGCTCAGGCATTCACCAGCAATCAATATTGACTCAGAGATACCAAAGGCCGGTGGGTGGGTGGGATGAAATAATCATTGACTTTAGGTCTTTCTTCCATCCCAAGCAACTCTAGAATAGCATCTCAAATGCTGTAGGAAGTACATTTTTCCCATTCTGAGTAGAAAATAGGATTTTCACCTCAGAGGACGAATCCAACTTATTTTCTACTAGCTTTCATTTCTGGCATTTTTCAAGGTCTAACAACTAACTGACTAACTAACTGAACATCAAGGCTTTCCAGAATACTCAAGCAAGGGAAATGTTGGGAATCCAAAGCGCCCTCAATTATCTCAACGCTTCTCCATATTGTTGGTCTAGAAAATTATATTATTAAAAAGCAAAAAATAAGATTTTGGGTGTTCAGAAACACCCAATGCCCTGCTGTGCAGGTCACCGAATACTCCTTGATTAGACAATGTTGTAAATAATGTCAACCAATTTTTCACAACAGCCTTTCATTAATTGGATTGATTGCAATAACCCAGTTAATAGTCCTCACAATCCTTTTAACAAAGTATTGGATTCAAAAAAAATGGTGCTGCTCTCTGTTCCATTGCAAATATTATCCCCATGTTGTCCAGGACTACTGATTCCAAAAGTGTCAATTATTAAAGTTTGAAATACTCATTGAGAAACAAAAGTACACTTAAGCAAAGTGTAAGGAACATGGGAGATTAGACACGGTAAGCACATGAGTAAATTGTGCTATTTTATTTTCATGATTTGAGGAGACAAAATATATTTTTTTTCTAGAATAAAATTCAAGAGAGATTTTAAACATTTAAATAATGCTTTGCATATTTGGTAAAATGTTATATCAATTCTTTTTTTTCCTAATCAACCAAAATCAGAAACAGAAAGCTACCTTTCCTTTTAAAGTGTTCTTTCTGAGAATGATAAAGTGAGACTGTAAGGATCTGAAGTAATCTGTTTAGCATTTAAAAATGGCATGCAACTGATTTAGTTTAAGCAAGTGACACACAGAAAGTTAGATTGTGGCCTCAAATTTATAAGATATTTTAAAAAGTAGATAAATAATTAGCTATATTGATTACATTATCCATGCTAGGTATAACTATCTCTTTGTGTAAAGATACTATATTATTTATTACCAGATTAC
The DNA here is from genome assembly GCA_032468155.1 of Oxyrhabdium leporinum. Taxonomy (NCBI): domain Eukaryota; kingdom Metazoa; phylum Chordata; class Lepidosauria; order Squamata; family Cyclocoridae; genus Oxyrhabdium; species Oxyrhabdium leporinum. Next base: position 32,500 of record JANHFL010006807.1, on the reverse strand, counting down.
AGAAGCAAAAATGGGACAGCTTTTCCCAACATGATGCTTTTTAGTTGTTGTAGAACTGCAGATCCAAAATCCCCAGCCAACATAGCTAATTGATGGTACCTTTTTGGAAAATGCTACCATGTTTCAACCTCCAACTTCATATGGATCACTAATCTTTGGTCTAATCAGACAAGGCAATTCTTGTACTCTTTCATTTTAAAGAAATAACATTATTTTTCTAGAGGTATTTATATGTATATAAATTCCTCTGAAAATATGTTCACTGTAGCAACAATGATAGAAGAACTAAAGCTCAGTAGTATTTCTAATCCATATATAGGTCTTCCAATCAAGGCTTCCTTTTCATTTCATTTAGGAATATAATTAGGTCGTGGTGTATGACTAAATGTTTGCTTAAGAGTGATGAAATCAAATAGCATTCATCTTAACATGCATTTCAAGTATTTTATTAACTATTTTGATTAATTCTACCTTCTCCTGTCTTTCATTTTCAAATGTCCTTTCTCCATCAGCCTGAAAATGGAATAAAAATGCAAATAAGAGACCTGCTGATTTCAAAGAGGCTCTTATTTGTATATTTATGCGTCCTACATTTATAGATTTAATTAGTGAAAGGTTTTGAAGTTTGCTCCACTGTTATGTTTGCTAAATGCAAGTAATGACTCCAAAACTGTTAAACTGAATAAATGCTTACAAATGAAAAATAGACACCCCCCCCCCATGTTAATGCATATATGAATGTTAAAATGCCATCCTTGACAGAACGTGCCATGTCACAGGTTGAAACTCCTCAATTGTATTTTGAATTATTCCTATATTATAGTAGCAAAAAGTTTTTTTTTTAATCTGAAGAAAGCTTAGTTGGCATTTAAATCAGTCCTGCAATATAAATGAAGGTAGCAGATGGAAGAGAAAAAGTCTAAACATTGGAGTCGCTTCCAGCTGTTTCAGCCTACAACTGCAAGCATCCCTTGTCATTGGTTATGGTAGCCTGAACAGATGACAGTTGGTTCAAAAGGCAAACTGGAGGGGGCACTAGACTCCAATTCCTGCAATAGAGCCTTAAGAAAGTGCAGTGGAGGGAAAAGGAAACTCCTGAGAAATGACTGAAAACAGCGATTTTACAAAAGCATTTCTATTATCAGATAAGAAGTGTTGGAGGATATAAAAGAGAAAAGCTTTTAAAGCAATTGGTTTGAAGCAACAAAACTGAACTCATATCAAACTAGATTTTTGTTTGGGGGGGGGAGAGAAGGAGCATGGCTGGCTTACATGCTACACAAATAAAACCTGAACATCGCTTATAGCCCTCAGCTATAAGCAACAAAACCTCAAGAGCTCATGTTATGGTGGCAGTACCTATATCCATAGTTAGCTTGAGGCTGAGAGGTGGGTCCTCATTTTTCTTTAACAAGCCACCATAGTAGGCAGCTGCATTCCGATGAGTGCCAAGTTACTATTTCTGGGATCAGCCACAATTGAATTACTCACCATATCTTTATGTTGCATTGCATTTGGGCATTGTGGGTGATTTAATTGGTAGATGATTCCAAAAATAGCTTTTCAGGTTTTACAACTCACAATCTGGGGGAGTAATGTGCATTGTTTTCAGTTTCCTATAGGTTACTATAAATAGACTTTAGGTCACTATTTCAGGGCACAAATATTCACTATTCTAGTGAGGTGAGTGTTAGCAAGGATTTCTTGTGTCATTATCTAAATTATTGAGATCTGATCAAAGCAGAGCACTAACCATTGATATCCAGAGGGGAAATTGAAACAGGAATCATGACTTAACCCCTTTCCTTTATATGTGCATGCAACACTGACATATCTACACAAGACACAAAAGGGGGTGGAGCTTAGATCATGTGGTCTTTCTTATTTTAATCCCCCATAGATGGTGCTAACTAGGTAAAATATTCTGCAAAGTTTCCTTGTAATAGTTGAACATTCAATCTAATTCATCTTGGTTCATGTGGAAGCCAGTATAATTTCTTGGTTATGGACAAGATACTCTGAAAAATGAAAGCAACCGACATGAAACCATCCTCAGTGAGGTGCTTAATGTTAGTGGACTTTTTCCAGAGCAAGTAAATGATCAGCTCTTCAGATTCTTGACATGAGCATAGTATTTATGAGAGAGTGTATTTTTTATAGGATAAAGCATATACATTCTTTAGGGATAGATATGCATGGATGAATTCCTATTATGGCTGAAATGGAAATGAAACATATGTAGATGCCAAAGGGCATGACTACTAGAGATATTACTGATCTTCCTAATTCTTTGGCTCTACTGTATCTCAGAGAAAATTATTTCCCCCAGATCATTGGCAGCAACAAACTCATAGGTAAATAGAAATAGGCAAAGATATTTTTGATTTCTGGGTGAAGATAAAGGACAGAATAAAAAATTATAAACAGCTGGGCTTGAAATTACACCCAGCTGACTTAAAATTTTTGAAATTTCCCCCCTCTCTCCATGTGTTGACCCACGTTTTTGAGAAAAGATAGCTTTGTTTATCCCAAGCCAGTTCAAAGACATGTAGGTTTGGTGAATTATTGAACAGTACAGAAACATGGTTTATTATGAAATATGTTTCACTGATATTAGTTTTATAATCAAAGCAACCACCTTTCCATATTCAAGATATAACTATGCCTTAAACTATGATGTTGAATGTGTCTAATATCATGTTTATTTTCAATCGTAGATCTGATGATATTTTTTAAAAAATCAGAATTCTTTGACATCTTCCTCCTGCAGATAAATGCAACATATTGTAGTTTCATTAGAAAAATTGCATGTGGGGTAAATGACATCTATTTTTTTTCCTCACCCTGGTAGCAATCTGAATAGAAAATTCACTGTACTACCAAACAAATATGTAACAAAACTACATACTTGTTTTGGTTGTATAGTGTAGTGTAAAACTATGTTATAAAACTACATCAAAAATCTCACATGCTGTGCCATGATTGTAAGTAAAGTCATTTGTTCTAAATTAATAAAAAAACAGACCCTGACATGGTTTCTAATTATTGCTATTTAAGACCGAATTATTATTTTGCAGTGCTATGCAACATAGATGGGGAATGTTTTCTCACAAACTTACCTTCTGGGAGTTGCATACCAAAAGTGGATGGAACCACACATAAATTAAAGGTGATCTTACTCTAGATCAGGGGTGTCAAACTAACATCATTACAGCAGCATCACATGATATATCGGGACTTTTTTCCCCTTTGCTAAATTGGGTATGGGCATGGTTAGCACGTGATGCATCCGGCTCCTGGGCCAGGAGTTTGACAGTCCTGCTCTAGGTAGTATTTCTCAACCCTGACAACTTTAAGATGTGTGGACTATAACTCCCAGAATTCCCCAGCCAGCATGCTGGGAGTTGAAGTGAACACTTCTTAAAGTTGTGATGGTTGAGAAATACGAATTTGGGCACTTCCACTATACCGCACTGTTACCAACTTCATACTTGTTCAGTGCCATAATATTATCTGAGTTTAGTAGCTATGATGAGGCATTTGTTATGATGTATCCCTAACTGCAAAAAAACAACACAACACAACACAACACAAAACAAAAGACACTTTTCTATTTGCTCTGTCATTTTTATCCGATCTCCTGCTCCTGGACTCAATCTAGCCTCTTCCTCACAAGAGAGTTGCCCTCAGGCTGTGCATTCCCCCCACCCCTCCTCCACCAAAGAGCAATTAGTCATTGTGTGCATGATGATAAACTGCCAACAAAAGCATGCAACATGAACTACAAAACATGGATGGGGTGCTTGAGGCATGGACTTTCTTTCTTTGCACTCTTAATATTGGACAATGGGAAGACAGGTTATCACTGATAACTGTACAGAAGCTTCAGTCATGATTGTGTTTCTGCCAACTGATGGTATCTCTGCCAATAGACAACCCTCACTCCAGTTACTCATGGGTATGCCCTGCCAGTTGGATTAAAAATGGCTACAACTGTGCATCAAACAACTCTGAGTTTGGGAAAAAAGAAAAAGTGGCAATATCTATGTGGTCCTTTCCTCTTACACATCAATGTACATACACATGACCAGTTTAATCTTGTTCCATCTTCTGCAATGATCCCCCCAGAAATTCTTCTCATGGCTTTGATGCATTATGATATGCTAGAGAGAAACTGCCAACCTAGAGTAAATGGCATCCTCCTCCAGCTCTGACAGTCATCTGAAAATCATTCTTCTCTACTGAAGCTACCGTTAAAAAATTAATGTTTGCTGCATAAGAAGAACACAGATGGATCAGACCAATTTGAGCATTCTGTTTTATGCAGCAACAAAGAAAACTATTGTTTGGGAATCTAAAGAGGCCAGATTTTCTTCCTCTCATGGTTCATTTAGCTGATTTTAAAGCTTGCTGTCTTTAAATAAAACTGTTAAGATTTACATTGAAAACCTTATCATCCATTAATTTGTTGAACACTATGTAAACTGTTGGTCATTACAATTAGTGGCAGCAATTTCTATACTCTACCAATATTTTGTAGCGCGGCAACATTTTTTTTTCTTTTTTTTCTTTGTTACCTGATTTGGTCTTTATGTTTAAATTGTATCTCAATTTGGCTTCAATCTTAACCCTGGGTTCAAAACAACTAGATAAAATTTTGATTGCTGGTACAGTGTGTACAGTAAAAATATATATCCTTATACACCAGATGGAGTCTGGCAGGCATGTCTGATTGAAAAAGAATCTATACTGAAGGCCAATTACTTTATTATCCTATCTCTAACATGCTATACATGGGGCTGCCTTCAAAGAGCATTTGAAAGCTACAGCGGATCCAGAAAGCAGCAGTATAGACAGAGCTTAGTGTCCTTAATGCATTCATGTAACATCACTGTTTTGCAAAATGCATTGGCTCCTAGTAGGTTTTCAGACCCAATTAAAGGTGCTGGTACCACCTAAAGCCAAACACGGCATAAAACCAAGCTATTTGCAGGACTTCTGGTCCCCCACTGTTTCTGTCCACCCCATCCATTTTAGTGGAAAAGGGTTGCTGTGGGTCTTTTCCATAAAACACCATCTTGTTGGACCCTAAAGTTATGGTTTCTTTGTGGCTGTGACTGACCCCCTCCTCCATCTCTGACATCTGGATGGTCCCACCCTTGTGAAAGGCTCTGAAGACCAATCAGTTTCTCCATACATTTGAGGCTATGTGAGCTCTACTGATGATGTAGCTTTTATTTGTGAGACAATAGTTTTAAACAGGGCGTCTTCAATTAAAGACTGTTATCTTGGATTAATCTTTGCATGTGACCCTGAGTAATAAATAAACATGGAATGTCTTTAATAGCATCTTCCAGGTTCTGTTCCTTATTGCATTTGTACTGCTGGCCCCCATTTTTTCTAAGTAAGACCTGAATTAGCAGTACAGTTATTTTGGGGCAAAATCTTTTGGAAATGGAGAAGAAAATGTTAACTTGATCCCAATAATTCAGTCAACAAACCGCAGAGGTGACCAACCAATTCTGATGATACCTCTGTTGCCTCTTGCCAGCCTTTTGCTGATTACAAAGAGGTAACCTGAAACAGATCCCCTGCTGTCTTGGCCTTGAGCACTCTGAGCCAGAGTGATCCTCAAGTGAACAGGGGCCTGTCAGGATCATACAGAAAACTGAAGTAGCATTTGCAGCCCTAACAAGGTTGCTCGGCTTAATAAGAACTGATCTATATCCCACCAATATAGTCTCCTTAGATTTGGGGAGCATACTCTTCCTGGATGCTTAAGCAGTTGTGCTAAGATAGGTTTCACAGTTTGAAAGAGTCAACCACTTTCACGTGAACAATGGGATGCAACTCTAATGAAAAGAAATAAACCAATGCCCACTTAACCTGGTCTGAGTTCCGAGCTCCAGTAGATCCACAAAACTGGCACTGGCAAGCAGATATTGACCAGGACTTCCTATCCTCTTTCCCTTCTAAGTTTTCTGAGGTTGAAAACCATGCTGATGCAGCACAAAAGAAAGTTGCTTCTTCTCTCTTTCCTTCTCTCCCTCTCCTTGTCCCTTTAATTTAAAAATCTTTATTCTCCATTCCCAAATGAAGAGGGCTTTTGCCTTCTGAATTTATATACAATAAACATCTGCTATTTGTACTCTTTCATCTTTTTCTCATGGAACTGAATATACTACTCTTTGAACTTCTTGCCTTTTTCCTATTGAATTAAATATATTACAATCTCCCTAGACAGTTAACTGCTTATTTCATTATTTTGAACATCAGCTGCAGATATTCTTCATGCTAAATTCCATATAACTGACCAAACTATTATTTGATTGCCTTCTAAACCATACGTTATTTAATGAATTACATTGATCTTGTCAGCTTTCCAAGTAATGCACCCAAAGAAAGAAGAACTCCAAGGCAGATATATTTCTCAAGGAATGGTTTATTGGTCTTTTTTTTGTGGTCTTAAAAACAATTTTCATTAAGTTCAGAAGGATTTACTCTCACATATTAGATATAAGATCACAGCCTCAATACCCATTTCTATGACTGTGATAAAAAGAGGATGGAAGGGTAAATGCACCTCTTCATGGTCATTTGGTTAAAATACTTTGTTGACATTGAAAACCATGGCATCACATCACACTGAAACCAACCTGTCATCTCTGAAGTGATATTATCACTGAACACACCTAGCCTATCATTAACTATAATCTCTGCAATGTCAAAGATTCATTGAATCGCAATCATTAGTTTTGAACTGCATTCATCTTCGTTATCATTAGTGTCAGGCTAGAGCTCTTTTAGCTAATTTGACTTTCCATATTTTAAATATTCTAGCTTATCAATAATCATGCAATTTCTAAGATCCTAAGATATTTAGAAATCCTTAATCAGGTAGAAACTCTACATTAGTTAATCAGAAAGTTCTTAAGATTTTCAGTTTAAATAAAATATGCCCTTGCCCTGGTTATCTCATGTGATGTATAATACAAAAAAAATTAAAAAAACCTCACAAGCACTTCAGTAAGTTATGCTAATTAAATCCTGTCATTAAATTTTGCATGGAATTCTTCTGTACCTTTCTCTGTATTCATTTTGACTATATATGACATGCTAATATTAAACAGAACTGCCCCTAGTAATGTTAGAAGGAAATTAAATTGCAGGTAAAATAATATAAAATAGCTTGTTTTAGTTTAGCACAAATGTTTGTCACATATTCATCATCATCACTTTAATTTTCCACCAGGAGCTCCCTTCATTCCACTTTTACAGATGAGGAAGATTGGGCTATGAATGAATAATTGGCCCAAAATCACCCAGAAGCTTTTATGTCTGGGCTATCATTTTGCCTATTATTTTATAATCAGTATTCTAGCAGGAATGAATGCACTCCTGTTATGCTATTATTAAATTGAGAGTTGTAATTTTTTTTGTGGATAGAAAAGTCTTTCCAGCCTGGTTCTACCCAG
>JANHFL010006807.1:12985-23007 GCA_032468155.1 Oxyrhabdium leporinum | reverse complement strand
GCTGGTGTTATGCCAGCCTGCAATGAGTGAAAGATAAGAGACTAAAGGTTACCATGGTACAGCTGGTGATATGCCACTGTACCAGCCTGCATATATAATCTCTACATAGACGTGGCATATCACAAGCATTTTAATCACACAGTTCTTTACATGGTTATTCAAGAACATATTTTTTTAACTGAGCCAATTATTGACTTCAATGGGAATTAAGAACTTGTTGGTCTAGTGAGCAAAGACATAGATTTTAAGAGCATTTGGTAGATAATCTCATAAAACAGCTATGATAGGGAGATAGGCTTGCCCATTCACAAAAAATATATGAGAGCAATGTGTCATAAAGTTTACCAAAAGGCAAAGTCCTTTCTTCTCTTGTTTATTTTTATCTGTTCCATTCTTTCTTTGGTAGCAAATCACTTTGCACATCCATTCACTATGTTTATTTCCTAAAAATGTCCTTGATTATCTGCCCCTAACCTGGTCCTTCAGCTCTTTCAATGGTGCCTCATCATCACTGTAACTGAGTCTATCCACCTTGCTGCTGTCAACCTCTTTTTCTCTTTCTTTCCACCTTTCCCATCATTACAATCTTCTCCAGAAAGCTAGGTCTTCCTATGATGTTTACAGCATGTAAAAACACCCATTGTACATAGATTCAAATATCCTGCATCTTAGTCAGTGAAATATAGGAATAACTGATGATTCATGTTATGGGAATTGGCCCATAAATTGGCCAGATAAGGTAAGGATTGAAAAATCTGCCAGATTGCTCACTACCATGTTGAAATATTAAACCTTAAGGTTTTTTTCATCATATTTATGAAGAGCGTTGAGAAATTTTATCATTTTTAGAAATAATAATTCTTGCCTATCCCTAAATAAGTCCCAATGCTCACTTTCAGAAATGGAAATAGAAAAGAAAACAGTAGTACCTATATAGAGAGATAGTTCATGTATGTAAAATACATCACACACTTTAAATATAGAAACTGAAATTATAATGATGGTTAAACAGGTATCATAATATTGAGGTCAACGGCACAGAAGCAGCTTAAATTCTTTGATATAGCACTTTCTCCCTTCTGAACATAATGCTTCCCATTTGTTCATGAGGAAGTAAGAAAGCTAGTGATGTTGTGAAGTTTAAATTACTTATGTGCTCCTGATATATAATGAATCAAACATCATTTTCTTCTCAAGAAATTCTTCTCTAGCTACATTACATACATTTCAATCAAGCTATTCTCTTTCAGGATGAACAATATTATGCAGAACCCAGAAAAGGAATAAAAGTATTAGTAAGTTGAAAGCATGAAAAGCATCATTCAAGAAAATAAAAACTGGTTCACACAAACTCAATTCTCTATATTCTTCCATATTTTTCTATCCTTGTAATCCATCTTCATTTCTATCACATACAGAAATCACTTTATATGCTGTCTTTTGTTCTTTTGTTCTGTGGCTCAGTAAGAGTAGAGAGTAGGGAGGTGTTAGTATTTTTTTTCCTCTGTATTTTTTGATATAGTTTGCTGCTGTATTAAACAACATTTTTACATCACCATGGGCACTGATGACAAATTTCACAGAAATGTATTATTTAAACATTCTGAAACACTACTTTTTAAGGACTCCAATAAAGTGAAGGCCAGCCAGCTCATAGAAAAGGGGAGTGTCATTTTGAGTTTATGTTACCCAACCACGGCCAAATTCCTTAAGGTAAATTTCCTCAAACACAAAGCTGCACTCAAAGGATTTGTGTGATGGCTATATGAATAAACAGATTTGCATCCTTTCTACAGAACAGCCTTCTGGATTAGAGCACACTGTGTTTGAAGAGCTGCCCAATCTAAGTCCATTAAATGCAAAAGCATGAAAGAAGAGGGAGACAGTGTTTTCTAGTGGTTAAAGAGCTGGGTCTGGTTCAGAGACAGCCAGATTCAAATCACTATTCAAGCACTCACATAATAAAGAAATAAGACTCTAGTGTTATATGGCAAATTCATTTGCTGAAGAAAGGTCAGAGGAAATACAACGTCTACCAGTTTCTTTTAATTTAATATAAAATATTTTAGTGTTACAATCCCAGAAGTTCAACAGTATATTGCATGTTAACCTATTACAGCTTATAGAAAAGTAATAACTTTTAAAAGTAGAGACTAATGGGATCAATTGCAAATTAGAGCTTTGCAGATTTTCAGGTGGATGTTTTGCTTTGAGAAGACTGTTCCTTCAAAGCTACTTCACAAAGTGTGAGTCTCTTGCTTCTAAGAAATCACTGTGCTATTTTCTGCAGATACATGGCACCAGTTGCAACAGCTGGATGAGGCATCTCGATAGATGCTGCATTGGACTGGACATTTTTCTACCTCTTCCAAATTTTAGAAAAAGCTTTGCTGATAAGATGACTCCAAGACATGACTGAGGCAAGTCCTGTTGCCTCCATGTATGAAATACAAATCAAAGCTGCATCACCAGGGCTATTATGAGTCCATAAATGAATATGTGATTCAGCTCCATTGCTCTTCTGATTTTTGTTTCTGATTGCATAATAGCAATAGCAATTAGACTTATATCACACTTTATAGTGCTTTAGAGCCCTCTCTAAGCAGTTTACAGAGTCAGCATATTGCCCCCAACAATCTGGCTCTTCATTTTACCGACCTTGGAAGGATGGAAGGCTGAGTCAACCTTGAGCCGATCAGACCCGAACTGCCAAACTGCTGGCAGCTGGTGATCAGCAGAAGTAGCCTGCTGTACTGCATTCTAAACACTGCACCACTGCAGCTCTTAAATTTGGTGGTATTGCGACTACTGTATGAACTTGGAAATACTTAATCTTTTCCTTTCAAATGAACTGTCAACTCTGAAGTGAACCTGGCTGAGGCCATCTTGGAGGCTTCAGGGTTGCTACACAACAGAGGGAGGGGGGAGAATGGATAGATGGGGTTTTGTAGCCAAAGCAATAAAGTTTTCCTGTAGGAACCAAGGACATTCTCACAGGTGGCTGGCCAGAGGAGGAGTGTCGTAACCACGTAACCGGCCAGCACCTTGATTGGACAGTGTGACCAGTGACTTGAGGGAAAGGGGAAACTTTTCCTTTTTATTTAGGTGAAAGCTGCGGGAACTTTAGAGTCAGCTTTCACCAGTTGTGCCAATATGATGTATCCAATAAACTGTTCTTTGAGGAATTTCCCTGCCTCAGAGTTCTGCGTTCTATGGGTGCATTACTTGGAACGCTGTCAGGAGCTTAGAAAAAGAGAGGGGGGGGAAGTCATTAAAATAAATGGAATGTCTTCACTTAAATTATCAGGTAAATGTTGGAAATTTGCAAAATAAATTTCAGATAAAGCACCTTTCCTATCTGCACTACCATGGATATTATGTTTGATCTGTGTTGTTTTTTTGTTAGTATGTTTATATCACCATTTTTGTGTGTTTTGTTCTTTTTTGTGTTTCAATGCTATATATTTTAGTCCTTCAGTCCCCAAAGATAGCACCTGTAGCTGTATTTGTTAAAAAAAGTAGCTACCCTTCCAGGTTGCTGGTATGTGTCTCCTCCTCTCTATCCCTTTTCTTGCTAACTTAGTCATCTTATTCTCTTGCAGAGTAGTAAATGGGTGATTTTGTAATGCTTTGCAAAGAGATCTAAGCTTCACCGAAAAGACTGAGGAAAGTAAATTGATTACAAATACCATGATTGCATAAGGTTGTTAAAATATAATGAGCATGTTAAAGATGCCAAAAGTGGAAAAAACAAACAAAGTAGTTTATATTGTATCTAAGAAGTGGGGAAAATGTCTACAATAAAACTCCTAAGTTTTAGAGAAAACAGATCTTGGAAAATACATTAGCATCTTCTCCTAATCCCTCCTTTAGATTTTTTTTTTTTTGCCTTCCTGTCCCTTTCCAAGGAGAATTCTTTTTAATTGGTTGCCATGTAAAAGTTAACTCAACAATTAGGAAAATTACTATGGTAAACAAGAGGAATATTTTGCTGGTTGCTGAGTAGAATTTTCTGCCAGAAACTCTAAGAAGCCTCAGGTTGTTGTGCACATATTGAAGAGAAATAAAGCCTGAATACAGACTAACAAACCAACCAGTATTTAGCTGAACAGGTTGTTTTTTTCCATTTCTCCAGGGAACTGTTTTCATTCTTAACTGCCAATTAAAAATCTGTTCTGATTGTTGGATCCGTTAAAAGGATAACTTAAAAGAGAGGGTTTTTTTCTAGATTACTTTTAGGTATGTCTTGAGCACTCTTTTTAAGCACCCAACTCTGTTTTGTTCCCTAACATAACGATTTCAGAAGAGAAATTCTTCCTCACTTGCTGGTGCAGAAAAACAAGTATGCTCCTTTATTGCTGTCTAGGTAGAAACTATACATAGAAGAAAACTAGAACACCGAACAAATAAATATCCAAGATATGTAATATGTTTGGACCATTTCAAGAGGTGTTAAACACTACCTTTTCCAAAATGTATATTTTTGCTTTTCCTTTTTCTTTAGGATTCCTTAGATTAGGAATGGCAAATATATTTTTGGCCCTATTTTGCAATGCTTCTGAGCTACCCCATTGCATTTATCTTTCCTGAAGCATGTACCAAAGGTGGTTTTTCAAGGGGCAACTGGACTTTCTTATTTTTCTTTGAATATGTTTCGCTTCTCATCCAAGAAGCTTCTTCTGCTCTATGCTGAAGAAGCTGCTTGGATGAGAGGTGAAACATCTTAAAAGAAAAAAAAAGAAAGTCCAGTTGCCTCTTGAGAAAGCACCTTTGGAGCAACTCTGAGGATGGCTGAGAATTACCATAGAGATTCCGGAAGCAATTGCAAAGAGTCCCCTCCCAAACTATGTGCAATAGCCCATACACATATGTTTAAGGTCACATTGAACATTGGAAAGTGAAAGGTTAGTGGGTTTGTCCCTTGGAGTGTAGGTGTCATTTTATTCTTTAGATGTCAGAAAGGAGAAGACCTTTTGATTTTTGCTCTTGCATCTTTGGTTGGGAATAGGAGATGGAAAAAGAAGGTGATGGCAGCAAGTACCCATCAAAGTTAATTCTATTGCATCTCTCAAGGTTAGTCCTGGTTTGGTGTGGCAGACCCAATGGTAAATTGGGCAGTGGTACTGTTATTGTTACATCATAAATTAAAAACCTATTTTTACACACATTCAGACTCTTTAACATGGATAAGTTAAATAAGTATTGTAGATGAGATGATACACCTTGGCTATAGGCTGCTCAAGGAAAGTTAGTTCCTTGTGAACAAAGTATGACATTTACCTAAATTCCAATGGAGCCTCCAAATCTCCAATAGTTGCCAACTTTCTCTGATCTACAGCAAGTGGGCTTTTTGGAGGTTGGAAAAATGAACATTGGTGGGTACTGAGAACTGTTAAATTACCTTGACAAATTGTTGGGAAGAATTAAATGAGTACAGCCAATATATAACCAATTCAGAAGAAGAGTTTAAACAACATCTACATTTTTTTAAAATAATCAGATTTCATTGTTGTCCACTGAGAGATCCATAGAAAACATTAACACTGAAAATGATCAATCTGAACTCAAAGCTGGTTGACTTTTCAGGAAACTACATCTTTTTGAGCTTGAAGGAAGACAAAAACCTATCTTGCTTTAATCCTGAAACTGCTGTGTTGATTTATACTTCAAGATTTCAGTTCCACTTTTATAGAAGAAACATGGAAACTAACATGCTGAAGAAAAATACCATAGCAACTAGGAAATGAAATTCTTGAGATTATATCCTTCTGTAGGGACTAAGCCCGTATTATGTAAGATAAAAACATGTGGTGGTCTTTGGTAGCTGTACATAGGATTCATGTATACCTAGTTTCTGTGAGAGTCTTTCCCTACCAAATCTATTCTTACAAAGATTTGTAAGCATATCAGCAGAACTCAGTTATGTACAACTCTACTATTGTAAACCTCAGAAACAAGTAATTGGGCAATATATATACACATACAGACATATACACACACACACACACACACACTTTTCTTCATGGCTTTGTGAACTTATAGGAGCTATATCCATGTTGTTATTTTATAGTATACAGTAAGTATCTATATATAACTAAAACTCTCATTTGCATGACCTTTACCTTGGCAAAATGTTGCATCACAGGATAACAGTTTTTGAATGAAGGTGTCTCAGGTAGGCTAATATACAGAATACATCCAAAATCTTGGATTCATGACTCCTGAGGGAAGGAAATTTGGGAATGTTATGGCCAATTCACTGCCACTAGCTGCTGATGTACTGTTGGATTGCTACTATAGTCATATGATCTTCATTTTCATGTCCATGACAGTGTCTCAGTCAGTCTTGCAATCCCTTACTCCATCCCCTACCTAGCAGTTCTTGATATGAAATATGTTTAAAGTAGAGTTAAAAGTAAGGGCATTTGTAAGTCTAGAAATTATCTTAGCATAAACACAACGTGTCAATATTTCAGTTCTTGTCTCAAACCCTTACTTTCTTTGGCTTACTATGTCTTATTTCCTTATGTCTGAAAAATGTTGCTTAACTTGAGGGGAAATGCCATCTGAATGCTTTCATTGCTGCCCATTCAAAAGCAGTGATTTTGTAATTCCAAAGGTGGCCATTAACCCTTAGTTTGATTCTGATATGATCTGTTATAATAATTTTGGAAAGTTTGTTTTTGCTCTGGATTTTAGCGCCCACATACTCAGGTCAGTTCTACAACATTCTGAAAACTCCCAATAATCCTTTCCATGTGTAGTTTAACAAAGTAGTTAGCCTCTTTTTCCAATATTTGTGGGAGGACTACAAAACAGAATAGCCATCTCTTCACCATTTTCCGTGATCTCATCTTCTAAAGGCAGTACTTTGGGCACATTATAGTGGTCTGCAACCCAAAGCAACCCTGATTTGATTCAGAGTAAATTAAGAGTATCAGTGAATTAAGAAATCAATATACTTTTTCCATTCCTTTCCTTTTTATTAAGGAATTTTACCGGAACAAACGTCACAAGATTTTTATATTTCTTCCCCTTACTGAACTCCCAAACTTCATGTGGAAGAATGAGCTTCAAGGTCAAGGTGACACATCAATCTAGTCTCACATGTATTAAAAATATGCCATTGAGTGTGTGTTTGGGTATTAGCCCAAGTCTGACATAGTCTATTATATACTCAAATTCTACCTTGATTTTCCTTGAAAATAACATTAGAGGTCATTTTCCAGTTTTTACAAAGGTTACATTTATGTTTATCTGAAAAAAATATGCTGATTTTTTTTCCTTGGAGCATGTTTAATTGTTAAATTGCTTAGAATGGAATTGTAACACACCACTTTGGTTCTCAACTTCCCTTTAGAGACTTTATTTGCTTGTGGTGTAGCATAAAAAGCCCCTCAATTTTCAGAAGCAAATGAAAAGCATAATAACATTAGTGGGCTGTTAAAACAAATAGCCATGAAACTCTCAGAATTGCAAGCATAATACAATGCACATTTTCCTGGTATCAAGATATACAATTAATTACATCAAGCTACACTGGTCCCTGTTTAGTAATAAAAGGCTGAAATCACAGTTCCTGTAGGGTTTGGTTCTAAAGATTGCATAATTGAATTACTCACTAGAAAGAGAGAAATGGAGAACGAAAGAGATGTTTCAGTAATATAAATTAATACTCTTTTTTTTTCTAAATGACTGCTAAATAAAATGAAGCAATTCAAACTATATTTAGGCTCTCCCCCCCTTTCCTCTTCGTTTCAGTATTAATTATAAGTATCAGAGATATTGGCAAGAGCAATCAACAGTCAACTCTTGCTAGTTGAATGCCAACTTCACACAGAGTAATCAGGGTTTGCTGGGATATAATATAAAAATTGCCACACTGGGTCATTATAATGTGCTTTTGAAAGAATTATACATATTCATTCCCCACATTTAGTGACTGAATGACAACGAGCAGGTGAGAACATCAGTGTGATACATCAAGCAAGACAGTTGCCATTATGAACAAAACATAAAAGAGTGTGACAAGAGCTGAGAAATGGCACGAGTGTGCCATGCATTCCTTGCAGACATTGTTTTTCTTTGATAGTTAAATGAAGCTTGCTGGAGAGAGGGTGATGTCTTACTGCCATCCCAGCTAACACTTTCCTGACAAATTACACAGGTTGCACATTTTCTTATAAAATTCATCACAAGTTATCTTTCTTCCATTCTTTAATACACCCTCCACGTTGTAAAGGTAGGAAAAGTACCCCTTTCTTCCGACTACCTTTGTTAGATACCAGCAATCTTTTCCTGTGAAATGGAAGGCTTGATTAGTCAATAATCAACCCAGAATCACCGCTTTATCTTGAAATCATGAAAGGTAAAATTATATCATGCCATTGCTGAGTGAGAAAAAAATCAGCTCCTTTCCCTAATTGTATAATATGTACTGTTGGCAAGTTGTGTTTTGGAACTAGACAATAAATGACAAAGCTATTTTATGAAATCTACCTTTTCTCTTTTTCCACCTCTCATCAGAGTTTTGTTTTTTCCCCAAACTGTAATATTGGCAAGATGTTGTTTACTATCCCTAAAACCGCTCTCTATTACTGATGGATCATATCTAGCTATCACTCAAGAGAAAACTGCTTTTTGAAATTAAGAGAAAACTGCTTTTTGAAATTAAGACTCACTGCTTTGTAACAAGAATGAATGCTTTCTACTCCAAAGCCAGGATAAAGAATTGTGAAATGTTCCACATAAGAGAGCTTTTATGTGTATCTGCGGTAAAATCATCAATATTCTTCAGACAATAAAATATTATGTCACATGACAATAGCCAACTATGTGCTATTATTAACCTATAGTGTAAGGGAGAAAATATAGATGTCAAATATCCTGATTTGAGGAAGTAGCAATAACTATATAAATCCTGAATTATGCATTTAATCTGGTCCAATTTTGCCAAACTAATTTTCTCAAGAAGTAATGGGAATGCAGGAATCCGACATACCTGGAATGTTCCAACTAGTAGGAAGCTGATTGTCGGAAATTAATTTTGAATAAATATTGGAAGTAACAGAATTGTTAATGGCAGGCAATTCTGATTTTCAAATTCACTAAAGCTACTCAGTTTTACATTATCCCATTATGAAAATGTTTGATTTCTAAAGGGCAGAGTTGTGCTATCTAAAATACCTTTATATATGTATAGATCTCAGTTTAGAAAAACAACCCCATAGAAATGCAAACATTGAATGAAATGAAGAATGAAGTAAAAATATACTACAAATAAAACTTCCATAAATAACTCATTAGCTAAGATATGTTTACTGGATAATAAAATACTATTGAATGATTGGAAAGTTGCTTCTTCATGATCAGGCAGAGTCAGATAGTTCATTTATATGTAGTCCTCATTTATTGACCCCAATTGGGACTAGCAACTTGGTTATTAAACAAAGCAGTCAGTAAGTGAAACTGTGACTGTGCTTACTGTCTTACTTCAGCTTTCCTTTGCTTTTCAGATCTGCAAAGGTCATAAATAGGAGGAGTGATTATAAAGTTACCCTTTTTATCACTGTTTTACTGTGAATAAGGTAGTCACTAAATGAGGAGACTCTGCAATTGTGCCTGAAGGGTCTTTAAGATTCTTAAGAGGTCAAGGCAGAATTGGAATTCTTTCCCTCCTCTTTCTTTCTTTCATATGTCACTATAATATTTTCTCTGTTGTTATTATCCCACTGATGTCAATTACCTAATAAAAAAAGAAAATATAAAGGAAACCTAAAATAGGACTTACCAGTATATGGGACTTCACATTAAACAGGAGTTGACAGACATGAACACTGGACCCTGTTCAACAAAATGAAATTCAGTGATGACAAAAGTAAGGTTTTTCAATTAAGGAAGAAAAAACAAATGTACAAGTATAGAACAGATAGCACCTGACTCAATAGCAGTAACTGTGAGAGGGATCTTGGAGTCCTAGAGGACAATCACTTAAATATGAGCCAGCAGTGTGCTGCAGCTGC